>CM043122.1:24492049-24681543 GCA_023701765.1 Hylyphantes graminicola
AGCTGCCTAATTTCAAAATAATTTTATAAGTTGAGTTTAAAAACCGTTTTGAAAATAGTATAATAATAGCAATCAAAAGGTATATAATATAGATGATAAACATAAAAGTATTTTTATGCAGTTAAATATCACCACAAATTAACAAGTGGTATTTTACTGAACAAAGTGCAAAACCCTTACAGGAACTTTTTCCTTCTTAAAAGGAAAGGGAATACTTAGTAAAGCAATGAAAACTTAAAACCAAACAATAAAGTGTGAATTGTTTAAAAAATGAATTTTAACCAAAATATGGTCAGTCCTCAATATGCCTTTTTTAAGACTTCTGCTTAATAATTTCAAACTGTTTTGGAGAACAATGTTGTTTTTTTTTGCTGACATGAATTTTAAAAAATAGCCAATTAGTATTACTTTTGAATTTTAAATAATTCTTAACATTATCATTGAATTTACCAAATCGCCTTTCAATTCACCACATTTAATTGTATTTTAAGCAGGCAAAAGTTAAGTACGTGATATTAAATTATATGCATGTAAAAATATACAATGCTTTTCATCACAGATGCTTAAATTAACTAAAAGCATATAATCATAATTTTGCCTTTTCTAGACCACACAGGAATGGCGAAGGAATTTGTATCCAAGGAGTAGGTAAAGGATATAACCCTAAACTATTCTTGAAATTTGTAATGTCATCTATTTTAACAGGAGGCTGAAAACAAAAATAAGAACAATTAATACAGCAAATTTATAAAAAAAGAAAATAAAAATTATATTTAACATTCTAAACATGCAGTAAACTCTTCATGATTTGCGGAATTGGGTGGTGTGGCTTCGGTGGATAAGCAAATTTGCAGATAATCAGCAAATGTTTAATTCAAAAGTTTGAAAAAAATATTATTTGCTTAATTCCAAAGTAATTAATATTTTTTTAATAATAATTTAGTTTATAACCTTAAATACCACTTCATATATTTGTTGAAATATATTGTCTCACTCACTCTGAAGGCAGGAGGAGGTGGGATTAAACCATCCCCAATTGCATCTTCCTCTGGTATGCATGGATATTGACCCTCATTGCTTTCATTCAGGGATTTGCAAGATGATGACAGAACATGAACAGAGAGTTTCTTTCGTTTTGGTGCATCATACGAAATTAACTCCTGTAAAAGTATTGAAAAAGTCATAGAAAATCAATATTGAAATTGTTATGTATGGTAAATAAAAACGGACCACAAGTTATTAAAATCAAAACAAACCTTAAAATAGGAGTATAACTCATCCTTTGTAATAGTAGCCAAACAAGCAACTTCAATATTGTCTAAAAAGAAACATTACATATAATAAATACAAAAAGTTAAATATATATACTATTTGTCTAAACTTCAAGAAGCCAATGTAACAAGGAACATATCTACACAGAAACACTTTTAATTTCTCTCATTTCTGGCTAGTGATAATTTATAAATTTACTAAAAAAGAACATTTTATATCAAAAAATCAATTGAGTATTCGACAATTGAGACAATCAATTGAGTATTTACTTCAAAAACAACGATTTTAACGTTATTAACTTCATTTAATCAAAGCCGCACAATATATTAATGCAAATTATTTAATAAATACATTATATTAATTTAACATTAGTTAAGTATAGTTACGACACTTAAATTAAAAATAGCGGAATTAATAATGATAATAATAAGCTATGAATAGTTCATAGTTAAGACACTTAAATTAATTTAATTCAATAATAAAATAATATACGGGTAATTCCACGTCAGAAGAGACCACGACTGCAAAAAAAATATATTTTTTTCTACACTTGCAACTTTTACATTTGCTTTAGAAAGGTTTGAATTTTATTATTTTTGTATCAACAACTATTATTGTTTCATCTTTGGCAACACAGCAGCTTCAAAATATCCGCTTTGTTTTGAAAGCATGGTCTCGTGTTTTTTCATCATTTCGAACAAATGCATTTTAAGTTAAGAAACAAATTTTATCAGATTTTTTGGTAAAATTATTAAAATACACTATCAGACCTACTTTAAAAACAAATTATTAATTGGTATTGATAACTAAACGATATTTAACTAGGAAGATAAAAATCTCCTTTTTGACTGTAGTGTCAGTCACGAAAAGATAGAAAAGTTTCTATAACTTTTAAAAAAAAGGCTTTACTTCAAATTCTTTACGATATTTTCTTACTTTAGTAACCTCTGTGTAGTTCCACACCTCTTAATTTTAAAATGAAAAGCATTTTCTCTATTTATAACACATTTAAGCTTTGTAGTGTCAGTCACAATGTAGTGTGAGTCAAAACTTCTTTTTGATCAAGATGTTTTAGATTAGCTATAATCTTTGTATATTTCTTACATTTTGATAATTTTGATTTAAGATGGCTATATCAACAGCAAAAAGAAAAAAAGAGCAAAGGGGAAGTTTTTAGGAGGGGATAAATTACGAAAAATTAAAGAAAATGAAAACAAAAACCACTTTACGGACAACAATTCAATTAAAAGTATTTCACCTCCATTGCAATCCTCCAACCGTTTGACAACCTTGGGTGGTAATTTTTTTCCAAAAATCGTGGTCATCTTTGCCTTCAGTCATGGTAAAGGACCAATTGATTGACTTCGTGATACAGTGAGGAGGGGATAAAAGAAGTCACACTTTCTATCAAATTTGACCCACATTTTGCTAAAGTTTTTTTCACTTTGAATAAGAAATCTGCCCAAACATATCACTATTATAAATTTCTGACAACTTTGTAAAGGGCAAAATACATAGATTAAATGATATATGCTCATCAAAAAAGATAAATACTTCCGATTCCCTGACAATCAAAAATTACTCCGGTTTTTTTTTTAAATTCAACTAATACCTACTTAAAACAACTTCCAATGTTTCATTAAATCCCCCAAAATACTTCAAGGCGGATAAAACAAATTTGAATGTTGTAAAAAGAAATATACCTCTCAACAAATTTCTGAAAATGAACTTGATGCTATAAAAAGAGCTTTATTTCCTTTTATAGTTAAATTATCGTTAAAAATTTTTGTTGGCAAATGTTTAGTGAAGATGCTTATTCAGTAAAACTGAAACATCTGCAATTGTTGGGAAGTCTTTTTGCGTGGCTTGAGGGTTAAGGTTTTTCAGAAAATGCTATTGAATAAAGAAGTAAGAAACTACCAGAAACCAACTTTAGGGGACCGTAACTTTTTCTAACTATATTTTTACCGTGTACGCAGTGTTTAACTTACTAACTATACTTTTTACCGTGTACGCAGTGTTTAACACTATTTACATACGTTTTGTTATTATTGCCTAAATTTCCGTTTCTGTGATACAATTCACATGATGTAGTGTGTCACAAGTTGAATGTAATGTAAGTCACGCACAAAAGTGTTAATAAATTATTTCCTGTGATATTTCAATACTTTTTTGCTATTAAATGATTCAGTTTCAAACCTTATACTAGCACTGGTAGAATGTTGATTTGGTTGATTTGCTGCATTTAGAAGAAGAAATTAGAGTTTAACAAAATTACCTGAAACCTACTTTAGGGGACGTTGTGTATCGTTTTCTAACCATAATTTTACCATTTATGCAATTTTTAACTTTCCATGCTCAAAACTATTAACATATGTTGTGTTATTATTGCTTAAAATTACATATCTGTGATACAATTCACAATGTAGTGTTAGTCACGAATTGAATGTAGTGTCAGTCACGCACAAAAATGCTAATAAATTATTTCCTATGGTATTTCAATACTTTTTTGCAGTTAATATATTTAGCCTGAAACCTTATATTTAAAATAAGCAGTGGTAGAATGCTGAATTACTGCGTAATCAGAAGAAATTCGAATTTTCATGATAGCCAAAAATCTATGAACTTTCGTGTAGTGTCAGTCACATCAGGACATTTTTATTATTTTTTAGTTAAATAATAACTTTTTAAAAATTTTACTGATTGCTAAAAATACTATATGCTAAGGGGTATACTGACATACAATATTTGTTTTAATAAATATAAAATAATTATGAACTATGCAAACGAAATGGGTTAAATCGTTCTGATGTAGTGTCAGTCACGCGTGGAAATGCCCATACATACAATTAAAAATAAAAAAAAAAATATGAGAGCAATAAGTTAGTAAATAATTAGATGGTAATAAGTTTAGAGTAAATAATTGTCAGAAATATTCTTATGGTAGTTGCTCTCTCTAATAATCTATATCCTCTTTTTCCTGAATGCTATTAAGAACACTGTGGCCTACCCATACTTATTCTTTACACTGCAGTTCAAAAAATGTCTAAAATGCAGGCACTTTTGATGTTTTTTAATCCATTTTTGTATTTTTAACCAATCAACAATTCAACATAATACAGGTCCTAGGAGGGAAGTTATGAACCTACCACCACTTTTTAGCATATAGTGCTCTATACGATGGCACCAATCAAAAATAGAAAGTCATAATAACCATGTAAAAAAGTGCATTTTTAATCATTTAAAAAAAAATTAAATTATGCTATAATACCTCTGTCAAAATTAAAATGTTGTGAATGTATTTCAAGCCAGTATTTTGCATTTTGAAGGGATAACTTCTTTGGTTTCTCTAGACGTATTCCAGTAACTGACTGGACATGATTTTGATATTCTTCATCGCTTAATTCTTGCAAATATTTCTGCAAAAATTATTCTTTTACAAATAATTATACACAAATATTCATTACATAAAATTATCATCACATAAAATTCATCATCATAATAATATATCATATAAAATTTATTATCATTATTCATCACATAAAATTATACATACACCATAAAAACTTTGTAGTTTGTGCAAGCATTTAAAAGCACTTTCCAGCTTGTGTTAAACTGGAGTGAAAAGAGTTTAACTAGTTGAGGACGTTTAAATGGTATTCCTACTGTATGATTATAAAATACTCAAAGATCAATAGTTCAAAAAAAGCATAAAATAAGAAAAAACATTTGTATTCTGACAAGTGCCAAGTCAAAGCTGATATAAAAGTTGTCAAATTGCTAAGCCTGATTGTCTCCTTGTTGACACTCCTTTGATATTCATGCACCCTATTACATCATAATTGAACGAAAAAATAATCAATATTTCACTCCATGGCAAAAAAAAATTATAATAATGCGAGTTGAAATACCTAATCAAGTGGCTTTTGAGGTTTGCAGTGCCTTTTATTTTTCAATTATTAAACTCGGCAATGGGAACTATTTTTATTTTTCTCTAGCAAAGCATATAATTCTTTTTTATTTATATTTTAATTAAAAAAATAATTAAAGATGAAAATAACTAGTCAAACTAGCTTATCTTTCAAGAAATAAAAAAAATTCAAAATTGATACTATTTGGGCTAAGAATCCCCATTAGAACGAAAAATTACTAAAAGGTTTTTAAATATTTTGAATGGGTAATGAACTATACACATAGAAAAACATTGTTACTTACATCAAAATACTGTATGAAGGCTTCAATCCTTCCATCAACATATGATGGCGATTTATCAGACTGAACAATAATTCGAATTCCCTGGGCACCACTTGAGCGCCTTGTGCTACTACATACAATATAACCTATTGAAATGTAAAATTTTGCTAAATGACACTCCAAATATGATGCAAACAGAAGGAAAACATGCACAATAACTTTAATACTTTCACATATCTTTATAAATAAACTTGGCTTAGAAAGAATTAAGAGCCAAAAGCATGTTTTTATTTTCTATAGATATGGTTATTATTGCAAGCTGTAATTTTTACAAAACTGAAGTTACTTATGATTTCCCATGAAAAAAACTTGGCGACTTATATGTATGAACACAACTGAAAGTTGAAAAGTCATAGTACTGGAATGAATTTGTCCTGACAATGAGTTGAAAAATTTGCAGCTAAATACTTTGAACATTTTACAAAATATTTTTAAATATTGTGTTCCTGTAAAAAGAACAAGAGTGGTTAACACTTGCTTAATTATTACATAAATAAGCCTGTTTCTCTGGAAACAATATATAAATTGACTAGTCGAATAACTGTTTGATTCTAAACTATTACACACAAACCAAACTTTTAAATATTGTAAGGAAACTTACCAAGTTGCTCCTGTGTGCGTAAGTAGTTAAAACAAGGCTCAGAAATTATATCAGCTAATAATTCCAACAACATATTAGCTCTTGTTTCATGTACACCACATTGGTAGTAAGTTTCTACTGATGAAGAACAATGAACTTCATTGACTGCTTCATATACATAATGATATGCTAAAAATAGATTAAATAAATTAGTAAAAAGCTAACTAACTTTAACACAGCACTTTAGTTTTTAAAAGATTTGATTTTTATATGGTATAGAAATTTTTCGTCGAGCTTTAACACACTCGCTGCCACTGACGCCCTAAGGCGTCGCATGGTTCGGATTCACCGATAACAGCACATTCTGATGAAATTCATAGTACCACTTCGCCAACCGTTCTTATGAGTTCAAGTTCGTTTGAAAACTTGATAAATATGATGGTCTAGTGGTTAAACAAACTACACGATCTAGCTCTTTCATCTACCCTTTTGTATGATATTTAATTGACACCTAGTAATCCCAGATGTGACTAATGAATTTCCATACATAGATTTAAAGCTTAAGCAGTTTTTGTGTTATTTGTTGACAATTGACAACAAATATAATACAGCCATAAACAGGCAAGTATTTTAACACTTATATTTGAATTATGTTAACACCCCAAGTAAATTTAAGGGTACTAGGTGATCAATTTGAGGATATAGAAAGTAGAATATTAGATTTTACACTTTTGATGATTTGAAAGAGTACATTCTATTTAAAATTACGAGGAAGTTAAATCTTTTGTCTCAAAGGTAGGGGGACCAGACACCAGACTTACTGCATTTCGCAGTGTGGTTTACTTTGTTATTCAACTATCTAGCTATAAAAAATTGCAAATAGTCAGGGTGCTTTTGTATTTTTTTTTTCAAACAAAAACAACCCAAAAAAATTATGAAAATTTAAAGATGGTTTCATAGTTGAAAAGTTAATCACTGAAGAAAATCTGGTGATTGGCTTTCAATTGAATTATTAGTGACAAATGATGAGTTATCCAGTTGGAAAAGGCCAGGAACATTTCCTCGTATTTTTACAACTACCTGTTGCTACCTGTCGTGTAGCTTTAGTTAGCGATGTTAATTCAACCTAACCTTGCAATTTTACAACCTCGAACTAAGATTTGAACTTGTATAAAAATGAGAACTAATGAGAACTAAATGAGTACTTGTTCAAAAATGAAGAATGGTTAGTTCATTTCCATTGTAACGAACTGGTTTAAAAAAAACAGGATGTTCTTCTACTTCATCAGCCTCTATCGATGATATAGTGGCAGCAAACGTGTTAACTTAAGTTTTACAAAATATATAAACAGTAGACATTATAAAATATGTAAACAGTAGACATTATAACAGCAGAAAATATATTTATGAGATTGAAGGTTTTAAACATTTTATAAAAGGTTTTGACAACTGTTTCAATAGCAATCGTTTTTTAATGGCTTGGTGAATGAATTGGTCTTTGAATTATGTTTCTTTATTTAAAACCTATTGTCATTTGAGAGCATATTTTGAAAGAAATATGAAAGAAACAAAAATATGAAAATTTTTCAGACAATCACAAACACTTTATAAGGTCTGTATTACAGAACATTCCAGTTATTAAGTCTCCAGATTAAAGATTCTACACTGTGTTGTACATAGATGTATCATCCAAGTTTTCTCAATTGAGATAATATAAAACTATCCTTTGTGTATCTTTAGGGGGAGGGGGTATTAGTGTATATCAAACTGCAAGCAGAAAAAGTGTCATTCCGGCAAAAAGATAATTGTTGAAATAGAATAATCTGAAGTTAAGCTTTTTGGTTGCATTTTGTTATAGAAAAATTAATTTTCTGCTTTCTGTATCCCAACAGTGATACTAATCAGCTTTTAAGATGCTTCAGTTTCAAGGTCTAGAAATTTTGAATACTTTAGAATTTTCAAAGGAAAGTAGTACTATTATCCTATATATTCATTTGACACTTTTCTGCACAGTTTGACATAGTAAATTTGTAGCACCAATTTAAATAAAAGTAAAAATTTAAATAAAAGTTTACCATCAGAGAGCTGAACTTCTCTTTCCCGAGTCAATTGACTTGCCATTAAATATTTTGAATCCATATTCTTTCTTAAAATACTTTCCACAATAATCATTAAATCTAAAGCTCTCTAAAATATAAAATATTGTTAGTATATATCAATTTCATATTGTTCAAATCATAAAATGCACTACAAATTTTGAAAATTAGCCATTAGACACAATAGAACAATAAGTATCACTTGTATCAATTAAGTACACAAAACTGGTTGGTGAAAAATGCAGGTTACTTATAAGTAGAAAGACGACTATGCGTTTTAGAACCACATAAATCATTGCTCAATAAGTTTACGAAGAGTAAGGGTGATAAGAAGAAAAAAAAGTAATAGGAAGGATGAAGTTTGATGTATTTGTGGCCAATGGAAATTTTATGTGGTGAAAGCATTATTTGTAAATCCCGGAAAAAAGGATTGTATAGCTGGAATCCGCTATGTCACAATAGTACACTACAACGTCTCAAATTGGGCATAAAAAATCCTGAATGACTCAAAATTTGGATTAGTTATTTTTTCCCCAAGCTTTTAGAAATTTTATTGTACACTGCAAATTTTGTTTTCGTTCTGATTTGTCCTATGCGATACACCGGCTAAAAGTGAACAAACACAAATAATTCGATCCTATCTTTGCTGTAGTATTAGGTTCACTTAGAACACTGGTACACTGGTAACTGGTACACTGGTAACACTGGTACAGAATACGAGAATTAAAAAATACGGTAGAATATAATCACTTGTTTAGCTGGCAGAACATTACTGTATCCATTGAATCTTTATTTTGAAATCTGAGAGTTTTGCTCAATGATTGGTTTACCGTTTACTCTGACTTTTCATGAAATATCCCAAAGAAGCAAATTGTAAGAAACACCTTGTAAAAATGAGCAACAATTTTGTCAATGTGTGCCCAGTAACTTTTGATGAATTTTTTTGTTTAGCATCTTTCACAGCATTTACTGATGACGCCTTGTAATAATTGTTAATTCTCAGCATCATTGGGTGATTTGTTAAAGGGGTTGAAGTTTCGGATCTTAGTTATTCATCCCATTCAGACAGTGTTTAATTTCTGTGGTTGGTACCTTAAACTTTGAAAATATTTTTTATGGTTGACTAAGGTTGGCTATGGTTGGACTAAGTTTAATCTAACAATTTTCAACCTGAGGCAAGAAAACAATTCAGAAAAATAAATAAATTTTTTGTAATGTTTTGTTCAATTCAACTGTTGCAAAGTAAGTCTATATTGAATGAATTTTAAATTTTCTTAAAGGTAAAATTATAACTTACAAAGCTTATAAAATTGCTACATATGTATCAATATAAACTGCCTGATATACAATAGTCCAGTAAATTTAGACAAAAGTGTGTCAGTCTGAAATTTTTGAGGGGAAATGAACAATTTGCAAGGCAAATAGAATATCAAATTTAAGAGCATAAAATTCCCTACAATTCCATGTATGATACATCTTCTTAACATATGAAAAATCCCACAAAAGAATTTGATTGAATTCCAAAACTGATTCAATAATATAAGACTAATTCTTATTTTTTTTAAGCACAAATTAAAAACCGTGGCCATATTGTGTTTTTTTCATAGCTTTTGATAAATAACATTGTTCTAATTCATATTCTGAATCCTTGGAAACATATATAAAGATATCAAACTCATTTAATTAAAAAATTTCTGCTTAAAGTTATATTTTTACTGAACTTAGAAAAAAAACTTATTATAGTAAATTATCCCAACAACTTTTATGAACAAATGAAAAGCATAAATAAACATGACGCAAGTAATGTGTACCTGTTTTTGAAGATTGCCATACATCAATGCCTCAATATGAACTCTGGAAAATAATCTTGGAACTATTTCTTGGACAGATTCAACAGTCGCTTCTAAAAAGAAATTGCAAACACTTAGCACCAAATTTCATTTGTATTAGTTTAGTTTTGAATTCTCATCATACTAGAGCTACACAAGGGCAATTGGCGAGGGGCGTCGTAATTTAGGACCAGGGTCAAGTGACGAACCAACACCTGGGTTCGTCACTTGACCCCTGTTTGTCACTTGACTTTAAGCATCTAACGCAACCCGTTAAGGGCGACATGAATACTTTAAAAAATCAATTGTAAGAAAAACAATATTATATTTATAGCTAATTTTCTACAATCAATATAAAGTTTTTTTTTATGAAAATACATACCATCAAGACAATTTAACAATTCTTCGTTTGTCCAGATGCGTTCAGCAAGCAAGAGTGAAGTATAATAAATTGCTTGTTGATGTGGCTGTTCAGCACGAAAATTGCTGATACTTCTTCGCAACTAGATAAGCAGATTCATTGAAAAATATTTTAGCAAATCAGCTTTGATAAAATCATTATGATAAAATAATGATTAATTTATTTTGAGCACTTACTCCTTCTTTTAATATTTCAAATCGTTTTCTATCAACTTTCAAACTAGTCATACACTCCAAAATTTTTTCAAGGAGAATATGCTGCTTGTCATTATACCCTTTAATTGTGAGCTACAAAAAAAAAGCACATAAAATTAGTTATCAGATAATTCGCATCAACTGAAGATTTTTGTAGCGTAGGTCACAAGTTAAAAAAAAAGTCTTTTTTAATTAAAAAAAATAAAGCTAATGAAACATATTCAACAGCTGAAGTATAGATCAACTATACCACTATTTTTTCTTATTTAATGTTAAAAGTTGTAGCCATAAAATTGTAACACTTGTTATTTTAAACACAAGAAAAAGGCCAATTTTGCATGAAATTTACCTATTAAGTATGCATAAATTTTTAATTTGGTCACATTTAATTACATTTTTTACCTTTTATTCACTAAATGGCGAGAATCAAATCTTGTCTAGTGTTTGTCCTTTTAGGTATGTTAATTTTACATTTAAACTTAAAAATAGTTAATTTGCAATTAGGTTTAAGTCATGCTTTTATAGCACTGAATATTTTAATATTTTATTTGTAAAATAAACTAAATTGAATAATTTTCAACTTCTAGTTTCAATTTTCAATAAATTAATATAACAGTTAAAAAATAAGCTTGTTTAAGAATATTTTTAAAGACACATTGCATCAAAACGTACATTTTAGACAATTTAAACCATTTTTTTTAACAATATAAACATCAAAAAATTTATAGAGTTATATCATGGTGCACACAGGATCAAATATTTTTCATAAAATATCAAGGAATAGAAATTACTAAAATCATGAAATCTGAATAGATAAAGCGTTATAACCCGAATCTCAATTTTGTTTGGTTAAAATTAAACCTGTATAAAATTTGTAACCCCAACATATGGCCGAAGAAAGGAAAACTAAGACTACAACAGACATAATTAAAAAAACATTTAGGCTTTTCTTGCCACGGATCCTTAATTAGAAGCAATCATACAAAGTTCTGGCAGAACCAGCGAACTGTCAAACATTATGTGACATTATTGGTGAATTTCGTGAAATATACATTAGGCAGTAAAATAAGTGAATCAGGTTAGTTTGAATTAACTAGAGCTACGCTAGGGTTATTGGCGATGGGCATAATAGTTTAGAGCTACTACTATCAATAAGTGAATCTAGAAGCATTGTTGAATTGCAATAGCAGTTGTATTTGAAGTTAAAAAAAATAATAACACTATTTTTGAACTGTTAAAAATGACATAAAAATTTGCGGTTTGATTCAATTAAGCAGCGGATGTTAATGTAAATAGATACAAAATTCCATAAAGCAGAACAAAATAAAATTAAGAGATATATTCAATTAACTACCGATTCCAAAATGCCGACAACTGCTGCATTATCAAGTTCATAATTTTGAAAGTTTTTATTTGAATTCGCTGTTTCGCCCTTTCGCAGTTTCGTCCGTTTGCTATTTCGTCCTCTCGTGTTTTTGTCCTTCTGCTTGTCCGGATACCATAATCAGGTTACTACATTGCTCATACTGTTTTCAATTACAAGGTTTTTTTTATGTTGTTGTTCCAAAAATAAAATGGATTCAAGCGTTATCGTATTTGCTGCAACAATTACTCAACTTGATGCATCAACTCCATTGGGTGTTAAACCCTACTCCAAAAAGGAACACTTTGGAGCAAAAAATTGATTGCAGGAAATCCTGCCTAATAACCAGTTTTGATATGTCGTACACTGGACTTTTGGCCAACGAACAGCTGGTGTGATAGGATAGGGGCTTAAATCTTATCTTTGCTTCTTAAATATCTGAAATTGAATTTACCAATAATTTAAAAGTAGTCTAGATACCATAATAACTTATACGTTATAAAATATTTATAAATAAATGTATACAAAAAGAATGCGATTGGTTATGCAACAACAAAAACTATGCGAAGCCCATACTTGATTGGGGTATTTTTTATATTGAAACTCCTTATTACCTTCACTTTATGTTTTAGTGTAAGAAGTTTTTACTTATACCCAATTATAAAGATAACAATTTAAGTATAATTATTACTTACAGAGATTCCTAGTCTAGAATTTCCAAGAGCGTATGAAAGTCCAGCTAATTCTGCAGCATACGCATACTCATTAAGGGAATCTTTTACTAACTGAACATAAAGATGACATAAATTAAAATGAAGAGGATCAACATATGCCATGGGACTAAAAGGAGAAAAAAATTTATTATTAGAAATTGTTAGAAATTTAAAAAAAAATTCCTGAAACTTGTTAAGATTTATAATTTTAAGAGAAAGTCATAAGCTTGATTAATATGATGTCTAACTTTTGAAAAAAATATCAGAGGTGTAGCTAGCATAGGATTCTAGGGTGTTACAGCTCACTCTATAATCTGAACTTTTACCAAAAAAGTTTTTAAAAATTTTAAGTTCTATTTAAAGTCAGATTTTTAAAACCCATAAATAATAAAATTTTACCCAATTAAAAGTGTGAAGGACTCAGCCAACCAAAACATTCTGGCTACGTCCCTGCAAATCATTTATATAGGGGACATGCTACATGCAAGTGCTATAACATAAACTATATTTACCTTTCAATTGAAAAAGTTAGATTTGCCTTGGGTAACAAAAACTTATCATCTTGCTTAAACCATAGGCGACACATTGGAGTATTCTAAATGTTTAAAATATAAGGTATATTTAAGTCATGTTAAATAATATAAACAACTATTGCTGTAAATTTAAAGAAATAAAAAAAAGCATATTATACCTTAATAAGTACAGGATATTTGGTAATCTGAAAAATTAACAATAAATAAATCCCATATTTATATAAAATATTTATTAATAAAGTACTAATAATCCACCTTCCAAATTACCTCTGTATCTGGAGTAACAAGTTCAAAGTTAGTTGGTATTAAGTCATTAGGAGTTGGAAGTTTTAACTGAGGATGTGTTTCAACTGTCTTCCATTTCTGAAATAAAGAAAAAAAAACAATATTTTGAATTTTATTTTACATAATCATAAAACATAAGTATGTTATACAATTTGATAATTTAAGCTATTAAAATTTTACTCTTTGAGCAATTTTACTTAAGAGCATTTATCTTTAAAATTTAACAATGTCAAAGATATTTTAGTCAATTTGCAAGTTAAAATATAGTCTACATTAGGGTGGGTCGAAAAAAGTAAATTTTCGAGTACAAACTTTTAATAGGACTCAAAAGTTGCGTATTGTCATGCTGATTACAGGAAAAATAATAAAAAAAACCAATCAATATAAGTGCTGCCTCAAAGAGGTTGAAGTTTGAAAAAAATGCCAAAAATCGACTCATTTTAATTTAACCGCCAGAATTTACTGATTACATTTTGTGCTTTAAACAAGAAATAATATTGTTCAGTTTGTATCGTTACTATAAAAAAATATTATAAAATTCTCTTCAAAATTTTAGATTCGCGAAAAAGATTGTTGAAAAGACGCGATTTTGATGAAAACTCACAAATTTAGCTTTTTAAACTGAACCTGGAAGTTTAAATTATAAAAAAGTGCTCTTATACACAGGAGGGTATCTATTATGTTTAACCGATATAAGCAGCAGAATAACAGTTATTATCAAAATGCAGGGCCGTAGTGTGGGTAGTGGGTAAGCTTGCTCCACTATAATTTAAATTTTAAAATGCAAACTTATTGCTATTTTACTATTTATTGGTATTATTAAAACTATTTTATAGTCATTTGATAATTAAAAAAAGAATACGAACCATGCTATTACAAAATTTCCGTAGTTTGCAGCTATTGTCCCTTCCTATATTTTTCAATTTAGCAAAAAACATAACATTCAACATAGGAAGGTGGCTGCAATTCAAGTTTCACTCGCTCTGAACTATCAAGCCAATTAATATTTTTTTGCCATTTGATTATGACAAAGTCTTAAATAGTGCAGTGGTATCATATATTAACATTATAGATCATGAAAGCATAGTTGCTTGAATGCAATTGCCTCTGTTTATTGTTCTACATACTTTTCTTGAGATTGTCCGACACCTATTTCTAATGTTGACAAACCCATAAAGAGCAATTTATGAGCCACATAGGTTCCAAAAGATAAAAATGCCGTTGTTTCTTTTTTCTCTTTTAAATCTTCAAACTGTAATGCAACTCAAAAATGCGCTGAAAGCAGATAATTAATGAAAATAGAATTTTGGATATTCATTTTTCACACTTAACTATATAGTACCAATAAACTTTAAATAACCTATTTTTTACAAGGTTGCAAAAAAAAGCAGTGCTGCATTCCAGCAAAAGGCGAAAACTATTACATGTAGGGTATAACAGAGAGAGAGAAAAAAAAAGAGAACTTCGTTATTGACATTCGCACGTTACTACTTGAGAATATATAAAGTACGAAGATATGACATGCCACTTGAAAAAGTTCTCTATTTGTTCTAGTGAAATGAGCAGTCACTATTATATAAATAAAAAAAAATCTTTCAAGATACTATAGACTCTAAAGATACTATAGAGGCAGGGAAACCGGTGTTCAATTTTTGCTCTCAAAAATTCTAAAAATGATAAACCTTCCAAACCAGAATAAAATTACCAATGATTGGTAGGGTTTTTTTGCAACATCGTAAAAAATAAGTAATTTAAAGTTTCTTGAATATTTAGTTATTTGAGTGAATTTAATGTATCGAAATTCAATTATCATTAATTATCTTCTTTAAGCGCTATTTTTGAGTAGCTTTACAGTTTGCAGTTTAAAAAAAGAAAAATATATTTCTTTTGGAACCTATGTGGCTCATAAATTGCTCTTTATGGTTTTGTCAACATTAGAAATAAGTGTCAGGCAATCTTCAAGAAAAGTATGTAGAACAGCAAACAGAGGCAATTACATTCAAGCAACTATGCTTTCATGATCTATAATGCTAATATTTGGTAAGATTGCACAATTTAAGACTTTGTCATGATCAAATGGCAAAAAATCTTAACTGGTTTGATGGTTCGACACGAGTGAAACTCGAATTGCACCACCTCTCCATGTAGAATATTGGGTCATTTGCTAAAGAGAAAAATATGGAAAGGGACAATAGCAGCAATATATGGAACTTTTGTATGACACGGTTCACATTCTTTTTTTAATTATTATTTATTATAAATAGTTGTAATAATAGCAATAAATAATAAAAGAGCAATAATAAGTTTGCATTTTACAATTTGAACTATAGTGGAGCAAGCTTACCCACTTACCCACACTACGGCCCTGCCCTTTTATAATAATCTGTTATTCTGCTCCTTATATCAGTAAAACATAATAGATAGCCTCCATTCCTGTGTATTTGAGCACTTTTTTATAATTTAAACTTCCAAGCAGGTTCAGTTTAAAAAGCTTTAAATTTGTGATTTTTCATCAAAATCGTGTATTTTTAACAATTTTTTTTTTTTTACGAATTTGAAATTTTGAAGATATTTTAGATACTCGAAAATTTACTTTTTTCGGCCCACTTTAGTCTACATGTGTTCATTACAAGTACATATTAAAGGAATAATTAAGCTTTATAGAAGTTTTTTCATGAATGACAGATATTTATAGTTCTGAGGTAAGTAATCTAGTATCAAATAAATGCATTTTAAGAAAAATGTACTTAAAAAGTTAATAAAAGTAGAAAACACATTAAAGCTTCACAGTACTTTTTCTTAAATTTAATTTCATAACTTTGCGAGAAATTACTGGAGAAATTAAATGTGGCTATATAAATGTATATATTACTGAAAAATGCAAAAAAGTCTTACTTCCAACAATTCACTTTCTATTGGTTCCAATTTGTATTTAGTGCCATACCATTTTTCAGTTTCACAACATATGCCTTCAAATTTTTTACCAACAACTGCAATTCTAAATACAACATAAAATCAGTGTTGCGCATAAACCAAACAAATTCTAAATATTTGTACATCAAAATGTAACAAATAAATAAGATAGTTTCATTAACAAAATCAGGATTGAAATATTATATTTAACTTTCATGAATGATTTAATACTGTTTTAATTATTATTATTGCTTTTGACTGTGATTGCCTGAATTTTATTATTATAAATTAAAATTTAAGTTATACTTAATTTCTTCACATACACAAAAATAAACAATTTTTGTGGACTTTGGTTTCTTTAAGTTTGAAAACAGAAACAATTAAGGGATCCTTTTCCTGTCAACTACGAAGCTTTAAGCATATTGTAAAAGAGTGACCCCAAGTTTACAATAGCTGAAATTTAAATCATTTTTATATAAAAGATTTTCAAGAAAATGCATTTTAACTTCTTCTATTTTTCTTCTAACACAGTAGTAGTTATTTTCACAGAACACAGAAGCTATAGACAATCAGTATTGACAAGTCATTATATACATTCAAAAATAATTTTTTTTGTGAAGAATGGTCCCTACAATGAACTTCCCAGCAGCAGCTTTAAGAAAAAAAAACGGCATTAATATCTTCCTTACCAAATCAGTACTATGAAGCCACTTAACCCTTCTTCAGCAATATACACAACACAAACAGTTTGTGATTAAGCTCAAACATGTACACTTTTTACCGAATAAACTATTTGCAACAACAACTATGTTGTTTCCTTCGTGAATACTCTCAACACTTACCAACAACTACAAAACGAAATATCTAACACCTCAGGGGCAAAATCAACACAAAATTACTTGCCTACAGTGCAAGCAAACTCAATTAGCTGAGGATCCCAGGATCAAATTTCTGGTCTACATTTAAATAACCTTATTATTCAGTTGTATATCAAATATTTTGGTTGTGTAACTATAATCTTTTATTTCTGATCAAATAGAACTTCTTAAAGAAAATATTAAGCAAAGTTATCTCTCATTAAAATTATAAAATTTGGCAAAACAAGAAAAAGGTTCATAATAATTAAGTGAATTTTTGTGCTTTGAAATTGCATTAGTCATGATTTATCAAACTGGGCTTTTTTTACTAATAATGTCCGAATATATCAACTGTAAAATAAGTTTGACTAAACAGCAATAACAAAAGAGTAAAATAAAACTTTTCACATTGACATGTAAAAATTGATATGTTACAATTGATTGTCGTAAAAGTATAACAATTATTCATACTTTAATAAAACAAGACATTTGACAGATTGAAGGGGAACTTTTATATGCAGCAAGGCCAAAATAACCTGTTAAAATTTTGAGATGGACAGGATTTACCACAAAGTGAAATACAAAATTGCCTGATACAACAACAAAAAAGCATTGTTTACACAATGTTGTTACAATTGTTACACAATAGAAATAACTGTAATAACAAACTTTTTTAGGATAAAGGATTTCTTAAGGAGAGAGCTGAAATAAATATTCATGTGAAAAGATCAATATTCTTATTCATATTACCTTATATTTTCAGGTGTCAATAAATTTAGTAATTGTTCTATAAGTTCAGGTTTAAAATCTTGAATCAAATAAGGACCAGAGAGTACTTCGTCCATTGGATACAACTAAAATATAGACATCAAAACATTATTCATTATTTTTACCATGAAATAAAATAAATTCAGCAAACTAAATATATTATAAGATTGTAGATATTGATCAAACTCAAAAGGGTCATAATTTTATATACTTTTTGCACAATCATCAGACATGGGGAAGACATGGCATCAAGACATGTTACTTTTTCACTTTAAGGAGAAATCAAACGACTGGTCCTTTTTATCACTTACCATTGAAGTCTATGGGACAATTTTATAGGTAAACTACCTTGATTTGTATGCAACAAGTTTGAAAGAAAAATGAAATTTCATTGTTCTTTCAAACTTGTCATATTAGCGCTTTAATTAAAAAAAAAAAAAAACGTTTGTCTATCAACTTTTGGGACACAATGCATCGACTAGAAAAAAACTGAGATAAGAACTAGAAATAGCATTGAAAAGTTTTTCAAAGAATGGTTGATAGATATAAAGCTAGTATATTGGCATAAAGTCATTATGAAATGTTTAATTTTATTGATATGTTTATAAAGGGAGTCATTTCACACTGTATCCGATTCCAATCCATCTGATTCAAACATTTATAAGCAGACATTTTTATTTGTTTGGCATGTTCTAAAAAAATCATTTGATTCCTTTAGCTCTCAAGATTGAAGAAAGAGAAGAATACTGTCTGGTGAGCTAACAAGCTGTCCATACTTCATAATCTGTACAGAATAAGTAAACGCAGTACTTCAACCCCAAACTAAAAAGCTTTTTATGATGGTAAAGAGCAATTTCTATGTGGAATTCAAACTTGTGAAGTACCACCATTTGCATTACAGAATATAACTACACTTTACTATGCTAGAAATTCAAACCATATATTATTACTTACAAATAATCTACTAGCTAAACTGCAAGTGTATGTTTGAGGTTTTTCTCTATCTTTAAATCGAAAAGTCATTTCAGCAAGCATTTGACATTCTTTGAATATCCATTCCTTAGGCCCTTCTTGTTTTAACATTGCCAAATATTGAAAAAGCAAAGTTACGATGTCATCGACATGTTCTGAAAATGTATATAATGTTCAATTGTTAGTTTTATTATATAAAGTTATATTTCAACTTTGAATTCAAATTAAAGAGAAAAATCTATATTATAGTCCATTCTCTGAAATGTGATAACCTGAGTGAACAAAAATATTTGATATTTGGCGATAATGGTTTTTCGATATAAAAAACAGTAGCTAACTGCATGGAAGCTTCTGGCACATGTTATTTTTGGTTTTGGTTGGAATAACGCTGCCTCAGACTACAACTACCCTGAAACCCATTATTACCATTTAAAAGTGTGGTGTTATAATTAATAAATATTTTAAAATATTCCTTTTAAATATTTTATAAATTCAGATTAGTTTGTATTTAAGACATGAAACTATAATTTGTTACGGTCATTTATTAGGAAACGAAACTTGGGTATAAAATAGCACATATTGTTTTAAAGAAACAGCAAAAAAATCAGATTAACTGCCAATTCTGAACAAACAGTGTAAGAGTAGAGTGCTTTTTGTGATAATCTGACAACCTGTTTGTTAAGATGCACAATCAACTTATCTGAATTTTTCTACAAACCAAATTTTCAATGGCAAAAAAAAACCCTTTGCTATTAATATTAAGGAGTTTGTATTTACCGATTCCTTCTAGAGTTAATTGAAAATCCACAATGAAGAAAGCAAATCCCCTACATCCTGGCTTAGGACCAGAAACAATTGTATTTGCCCAACCTAAAATGTTATAAGAAAGCATGATTAAATTGATAAAAATATTACTGAAAAGAAAACACAGAGTATGTTTATGCTACCCAAGATAGCCGAGTAGCTATGGCAACGTTTTCTATTACAAACTGGGTTGGAAGGTTCAAATGCCACTTTACATCACAATCATGTAGCCCATTTCAGGAACTTAAGATGCACATTAAAAAAAATTGAAGATATAAAGTAAAAACAAAGACAGATTAAATTGAAATCTTTTTTTTAAAAAAAATCCAATTGTTTCATTCAAGAAATATTCAAAACCATCATAGTTTTCAGCATAGCCTTTAGTCACAAAATAAAAAATATATATCAATAACAAAAGTTTAGAAACAATTATTTCAAAGTTTAGTTATAATTAATAGTCTTGCTCATAAGAAAAAGCTGTTTTAATACTTAATTATAGTTCAAAAAGTTTTACAGACATTAAAAAATCAATTAAAACATAGATTAAAAATCAATGTTTTGGATCTCTTTGAGTTTTATGCCCTAAATCATATCGCACTGTGCAGGGAAAAGTGACCTATTGCCAAAATGATAGTTTTTCAGAAAAATAGTGTGATGTTAATTTTTTCAATTGCATTGTATTTTAAAAAAATAATTTGTGAACTGTTGTCCAACTATTCTACCAATTGATTTAATATTTTCTCTTAATTGCTAGATATTTAAATTTTTAATGTGATATAGCATTTATAACTCAGTCATATTTGTCTGTAAAGTAACTTTTCGGTACATGGTGTGATATGTACCATCACTGCTTTAAAATACACACTAAAGATAAATAATTCATGAAATATAGACAGCAGGGTAATATTAAATGTATAATGTCTCAGTGGTAAAATAAATGCTCTAACCTTATATGATAAAAAAAAAATCTGAAGTAAAGATTGTCTAAAATTCAATTGCTTAAAAATCGATTATTTTGATTTTAGTAACATTTAACCCAGCCCCAGTTGCACCATTAACACCTTCGTTAATGAATAAAAACTTTAACCTAAATTTTTTTAAATTCTTTTTGTGTGTGTGTTTTTTAATTGTCTTGCATATTCATGCACTCTGGTCTTTATTTATCTATTATTTTGTTTATTTTTTAAAAAATTAACCAGAAAGAAATAAACAAGCATCTTATATTAGATACTAGGGGCAAATGGGTTGAATATAAGAGACATAACACCTTGGCATAAAAAACAAGTCAATTAAAAAATAGATATTAATCATTTTTATTTAATAAACTTACATAAAAAAGATTGTCCATTACTAAATTTTAATGCTTACCAAGGGATTTCAATTCAGATAGTAAGCTTCCTGGGCCTTCATGACCAATTAAATGCCCTAAATAGGAACCAGGCTGAAATAAAGCAGTTAAGATTTAAAAAGTGACCGCCACTTAGAACCTTTTTCAAACAAAGATTAAATACTCTTTAAATAAAACCTGTCAAATAAAACCTAGTTTCAATTTTAAAAAATACTAAAAAACACGCTAAATTGACTACTTATCATTTACTTAAAATATTTTATTTTTGAAGGTAGGATTTTAATATGCACTAGATACAACTTGTTTATTTGTATAAAACACTAATTTTAAATAAATCTTGAAATCAAGATCTGGTGAATTTTTTTTATAATTAAAATGGTTAAGTTTCAAATTGAAAACAAATGCTGACAATATAAAAGTACAATTTAACACGTAGCAAATAGTCTCCTTTTAGTCACACCTGGCAACCCTGCAACATCTTACATATAAGGCATATTTTTAAGTAATTGTCATTTTAAATATAAAATAATTGTTTTTCTATCTTACAAATGGAAGACTATGCCGAAATATACTTTTCTGCATTACTGCCATTAATATTTAGGCACCTATAGAGAAACCAGTTTTTAAATACAATCCTCATAGAGTCACCTTACTAATTTTAATTTGACAACTGCTGCAACAACACTTTTGACCATGCAATTGCACTTTTTCACTTCCAAATTACTTAAAAAACATACATTTTAGTTCAGAAATAATTTTATTTTAATTAAGATAATATTTTTTTGAAAATCTGAAAACTATAAAATATTTTGCTACTGCCAAAATCAAAATCTTTATGCAATTACAGGGAAATTGTTTTTAAAAAAGGTTCCTTTTTCTTAACATGCTTATTGCCATGATAAAGATAAGACAATTGAATCGGTGAGTGCAGAAACCACTTCAGTCCAAAAAATCCGAAAACTCGTTTTCAATGAAAATAAGCGTAGAAAGGCAAGATGCGTGTTGGGTGCAAAAACTACGTTAGTCTATTGAGTAGTTCCGAAAATACAGGACGTTTGTTTCGAGTGTTTAGTGCAGAAATAGAGGAGAAGTTATTATGTTTTTTCTCCCTCCTGAAAAATTTGAAATTTGTGACTGACGTTGTTTCTGCACTCACCGATTCAATTATCATTGATAGCAGCTGATAAGAAGAACATAATATTATTTAAAACAGTTAGATACAATGAAAAGGAACTTTCTTCATTTTCTAAAAAGTAAAAATCTTAGTTCGAGGTCGTAAAATTACAAGGAAATCGTCAAGGAGTACGCTGAGTTCTCAGAAGGTTCATAATCGCTACTGTCCTAACCATCCAAGACCATCATGCTTATCAAATGTTCAAAAGAACTTGAACTTTTAAAAATCGTTAGCAAAATTGTACTATAAATTTTATCAGAATGTTCTTTCATCAGTGGATCAGAAATCAGTACAAGACATCTTATATTTGGCTGTAAATGCGTTAACTATTTAAAATATGCACAAATAGTGATAAATTCTTTATAAAATATTCAAAGTTAAAAATGATCTTACATTTGAACGATATTCATGGTTTAGATCTGGTATTGGAAATGATATACTCAGGTTCCTTATGTCTTTCACTGGAAACACATATCCTTTCAACTAAAATATAAGAGTTTGAAATTTGCTAAACTCGTGCTAAGATATAAGCAAAGATAGAAAAAAAATCAGTACATGAGTAATCATGAAAACATATTTTAATACATCATTTAAAGCAATAAGTTAATGTATCTAAAGCAGTCAAACTTGAACAAATGAAGTCAAAGTCAAATGTGAACTCACTTTACACAAAACTCTGATTAAGAGGTGATAAAGGTATTTTCCTTTTCTATAAGGATTTGAACTATTACTAAACAATTCCCATTTTATGAAAAGTGCTAAGCATGAAATCCCTCGTTAAAACTAAAACGGAAGATTATCTATGTTTCATTAGCTGATTTGTTGTGCTATCAAAGTCGAAAAAAATTATGCCAAATGGGGAAAATGTGTGTTTTGCATCCAAATTGAGATTTTGATTTGAAATAACAATATTTTACACCTGCAATTCAATTGGCTTAGCTTGGATTAAGTGGAAAAATAACAGAAACATTACCTAATAGCAGACTAAATGGTAAGTAATTACTTGAATGCAATTTGAACTTTATTTTTTAATCCATGTGAAAAGCAGATATTAATTTGCTAGTAAAAACATAAATACAGCTTGATCAGTTTTGTAACTGATAGAACTTTAAAATATGTACTTATTTGGACTATGTGATTGACATGTGATGTATAAGTATTTTTGACCTAGATTAAGGTTTTTATTGATGTGATTAACACTACTACCATTATGTACTTGGCACGTCTTTAAAAACAATGATTAGCTGTTGCCATTTGGCAATAACAAAGTAGTGTTGCCATATTAGTAAATTACATTAACAAAATATAAATATGACATTCACCCTCCATTATTTAAAACGTAATGTAGTCTTTTAGATATGATGGCCTTTGCCGTCTACGAGTGTTCATGGTAGATGGTGTAGGGAGATCAGCTACAGAGTCTCTATCTAATGTAGGCTCTGCATCAATCTCACTCTCCTGGTGTTGTCCTGGGCAAACTTCCTGCAATATTGTAGATGGTTCTTGATCGTGAGATGGCACGTCTGATCTGGTAGTTGGCTCTCCTAAGGGTGCTAGATGTCTAATCGAGACACTTGATTCTCGACCGTCTGGCAGCTTAAGGTAGGCGAATACCCAAAATTCCCCCAAATTCTAAAATTTTTACTATTACTTTAATCTTTTCCAAATTTGGCATGGTGATTTGAAATATAATGAATAATGCTATTTAGGCATTTTTTTAAATTTAAATATAATTTATTTATTTTAAACGGTGTTTTTCAACTAAAAAAAGAGGTTCACGCCAACAGTCCTACCACATTGAATTTTCCTCCGATAAACATGAATTATGTGTTAAATTCTTCGTTTTGAACTGATCCGTGCAATGACCCTCTAGAGTTACAAACAAATCACAAGAATATGTTTTACGACAAAATTTATGAATTAACTTGAAACAAATACAAAGTGGCTAATCTAACGGCAGTGCCGGAAATCTGCGCATGTGCAGATCTCGACTTGATAGCGAAACGTTTTTGTGAGCAGCCAAAAAAAATTTTCGCCAAGTTGTTAGTTAGGGTTGTAGTGAAGGTTTAGGTTGTTATTGAATATCAGGCGTTTACCCTCGCCGACCGCGTGCGTTCATGGATTATAATAGAATTATTGGATTTATAACACTGTCAAATTCTAAGCCTATTTTATTATGGGATCAATTGACGTTAGACTTTACATAAACAGACCCGCTTATAAACCTTCGTCAAATAAGAGAGATACAGCACACACACATAAATGGATCCATCTAATTTTTAGAGACAGAGGCCAACTAGAGGATCTCCAGAATTGACTTGTCCCGGGTATTGATTTGGTATGGTAACTTGGAGGACTTAGTGACCACGACGGATTTAACGTACACCAGTCACCATTTAGCATGACTTTGGAAATTATGGTTATTAGTTAAAAAAAGCAATTTCCAGATCCATAATACATTTTAAATTATACAGGGTGGTTATAAAATAACGATCGCTATTCAGAATGGTTTGTAGCTGTAATGAACATTCCAAATGCAAAAAACTTTGAGATACTTACTAATCAAGAAGGGGAAAAAAGAATGGAATCATAAAAAACCAACTCGTCTCTCGACCAGGGTTCTAAATTACGAGGTGTAATTGGATGTGTTGGCCGTAATTAGCCATAATTGGCTGTGCCTCGTAATTTAGAACCTTTGTCAAGAGACGAATTTCTTTTTTATGATTCCATTCCTTTTCGAAAAAAAACCTCGTCCCTTGACCAGAGTTCTAAATTACGAGGCGTAATTAGCTGTGTTGACCGTAATTGGCCATAATTGACGATGCCTCGTAATTTAGAACCCTGGTCAAGAAACGAGTTTGTTTTTTATGATTATTTTTTAGAATTCTATCTTTTTATGATTCCATTCCCCCCCCCCCCTTTTGATTACTAAGGTTTTGAGGTTTTGATGCAGTTGGATTATTCATTCAAGCTACAGACAACTCCGACTAGCTAGCGTTATTTTGTAACCACCCTGTATGTTTATTAAAATAAATGGCTTACTTTTAACCATACTAAGTTTTTTTTAAAATCCGAAACTAAAACTAAATTATGCCTCTGATTTTCTTCCGTTTAGAAAGAATATAGGTTAGGTGTGAATTATCGTAGCACTAGAGCTACACGAGGGCTATTGGCGATGGGCGTCGTATCTTAAAACCACAGTCAAGTGACGAGTCGCCACCTGAATAGGCACCCAACGGAACCATTAAAGGCAACATCGTACTCAGCGTTAGGACTTTGAAGGATGTTTAACGTGCACTCCCTTACACGGGATATTATTCATCGGACATTTTTGGCTGCACGGCCGCTTATAGGTAGGCACTTATTTTTGCGATGACCTGCCTCAAACCTGGACCTGGGACCATGATAGGCGAGTGTCTAACCGACAGGGCTCCCGAGCTCCATAAGGATATAGATAAGCCTTGACTAAAAGTCTTGCAGATTAGTAAATACATAAGACAATTGAATTCTGTTTGCTACAAAAAAACATTTGGGGCAATGAAAATAGCCACAAACCCCAAAAAACGATTTTTTTCTTCAAAAAATTTAGGTACTCGCCTACCTTAAATATTATTTTACTTAGATTTAATATGACTTTATGTTTTTAAGCATTTATTAGCTCCTCTTTCTAATTAAAGTGCTTATGTGTGCTCATAGGGTAAAGTAAATAAACCAGAAAATAACACCGGCAACGAGGGTCGATTTTATCTCAAACAACATGTATTTATAAGCGGGTCCTTGCGACAAAGCACACAAGCCTGCAAATATGTCTACCAACCAACCAACAACATGTTAATTTTTATTCCCGAAACCTTATCAATTTTGGGCGATAAAAAGCCAACGTGCAGATATCTTTCCCTTTCAGTATCCGTCTGCGCATGCGCAGTGTTTTTCCGTAAAAGAGCTGTATTTCCGGCAGATGCTGAGCATGCGCAGATGGTGCTGTATAGGCAATGGGTTTTAGACAATTTCGTACTAGAAGCCACAGCGAGACAAATTTTATTTTTGATTGACTTACACTTGGAAATTTTTTTTTAAAAAAACTACTATATTTACACCTGATGTTAGAGGTTCATGGCACAGATATATATTGAAATAGCATCTGTAAAAAATTTCAGGTAAATTAATGTAAAACTTTTTGTGCTAGAAGTGTTAGCGTAAGCCCCTTTTTTTAGTTGAAAAACACCGTTTAAAATAAATCAATTACATTTCAATAAAAAAAATTGCCAAAAAAGCATTGTTAATTATATTTGAAATCACTGTGCCAAATTTGGAAAAGGTTAAAGTAATAGTAAAAAATTTAGAATTTTGGGTATTCGCCTACCTTAACAAAAGCATAATCTGGATTAGCCTCGATCAACAGCACTTCCTGCACAATCGGATCATATTTGCTTTGTCGCATGTTGTTTTTCATCAGGACAGGACCTGGCTGAGTTAGCCATGTAGGTAGGGAACGCCCGTTAAAAGATCTTCTAGGGTGGTTGAACATCCGCTCGTGTGGTGTGGCATTCGTTGATGTACAAAGGAGGGAACGAATGGAGTGGAGAGCTGGCTGAAGGGCTTCCTCCCATCTCTCTGTTCCCAGTCCTTTGGAATTCAGGGCTAGCAGAACTGTCTTCCATACAATCCCGTTGTACTGTTCAACTTGGCCGTTTCCCTGTGGGTTATACGCAGTTGTCCTGCTCGTAGCAACACCCAAAGATGTGAGGAAGGACTTGAGTTCTTGCGACATAAACGAAGTTCCTCTATCCGAGTGGATGTAGGCAGGAGTTCCAAACAGTGAAAATACATTTGTCAGTACCTTAATTACTGTAGAAGTAGATATATCAGAACAGGGAAATGCAAAAGGGAATCTTGAATATTCATCCACAATGGTCAGGAGGTAACGATTCTTAGTTGAAGTTGGTAAAGGGCCTTTAAAGTCGATATTCAGTCGTTCAAAGGGAGAGGTTGCTTTTATTAGTTGTCCTTCATTTTTACAGAAGCGAGGTTTCAACTGATTACAAGATGGGCAAGCTTTGGTCACTGTCTTTATGTCATCTAAAGAAAAAGGCAAATTTTTAGCTCTTATCCAGTGGTGCATTCGAGTAATGCCAGGGTGACAGAGAGCATCATGCAAATCTTTAAGATTGGTCTCTGGTTGAATAGAAGCAGTAATCCTGGACATTGTGTCGGCTGTAGTATTTCTGTTACCTGGACGGTAGATGATATCAAACTTGAAATTAGCCAGTTCTAGTCTCCACCTCATAATCTTTTCGTTCTTAATTTTACTTGAATGATGCTGATCAAACATGAAGGCCACAGATCTTTGGTCTGTTAAGACTTCGAAATGCCTCCCCATCAGGTAGTGTCTCCAGTGGCGCAGAGATTCAACTATTGCATAAGCTTCCTTTTCAACTGAAGAGTGCCTTTGTTCTGCCGTGTTCAGGGTTCTTGAAAAAAAGGCGATGGGTCTCTCAGCTTGGCTAAGTGTTGCTCCAATGGCAAACTCAGAGGCATCAGTCTCCACTCTGAATTGAGCATCACTCTCTATTGCAGAGAAGGAAGCCTCTGCAACGTCTTTCTTCAAGGAGTTCAGAGCTTTCACAGCATCCTCTGAAAGTGGGAAATCTTTTGTTAGGAGGGGGCGAATTTTCTCAGAAAATTTTAGGGATCCATTTACAGTAATGAGCAAACATGCCCATGGTTCGTTGAAGAGAAGCAGTGTCCTTTGGGATGGGCAAGTTCATCAGAGGGGCAAGTCTATCAGGATCAGGTTTAATTATCTTGTCTTCAATTAAATATCCCAAGATTTTTACACACTTAGTTGAGAAGTTACACTTTTCTGTATTGAGTGTGAGGTTATATTTCTTAGCTGCAGCCAAGAATCTCTTCAAATTTTTATCATGTTCTTCTTGATCGGTTCCGCAAACAGTCACATCATCCAAGTAAGGAAAAGTACCCTCCAGGTGTTCTTCTTTTATTAAACTATCAATATTTCGCTGGAAAGCTGGCACACCATTTGTAACTCCGAATGGGATTCGTGTAAATTGATACAGTTCTCCTGCGGCTTCAAAGGCTGTGTAAGGCTTATCCGAGTCCAAGATGGGGACTTGGTGATAGGCACTCGCCAGGTCCACTGTGCTGAAGACTTTGTACTGAGACACTTTATTAATGAGGTCGTCTATTCTTGGGAGTGGATAGGCATCAAGAAGTGTGTATTTATTGATGGTCTGTGAGTAATCAACAACCATTCTGGGTTTATGATTGTCGCCCTTGACTACGAAGACCTGGGCACGCCATGGTGATTTGCTTGGTTCGATAACTCCCTCTTCCAATAATTTCTTTACTTCATCGGCTATGAAGGATTGGTCAGCTTCTGTGTGGCGCCTGGATTTGGTGGTGACAGGCTTGCAATCTGGTGTTAAGTTCTCAAAAAGGGATAGCTGGGACCTTGGCAGTAGTAAGTGAACAAATTTTTAGAGGTGCCCTGTTCCCACTAAACTCTATCTCCAAAGAGGAATGGCTGGTCAGCAGATCATGTCCAATAAGGAAGTCAGAACAGAGATTCTTCATGATGAGCACTTGGAAATTAGGATATATATGATCTTGCATTTGTAGGGAAACCATGCCACATCCAGCAATATCAGTACTTAATGCTGAATTGGCCAAAGTTATTTTTCCTTGATAGGGTTTTACTTCAACTCTGCAAACTTCTGCCAAGCGTTCGTTTAAGAAGGTAAGTGAGCTTCCAGTGTCAATCAATCCGTCGAGTTCCACACCATTCACGATGACTTTAGTAATGGATTTCTTGAGGCACTCAGGAGCGGCTGATGTTGAGGCCAGGAGCACTGTTGAGGCTGTGGAATTCACAAGTTGATTTGCAGATTTTGATTTGCAAACTCGTTGATAATGACCAGTCTTCCCACAACTTCGGCATGTAGCTTCCTTGGCTGGGCAGGAATAGTGTTAATCACATCAATAAAAACCTTAATCTAGGTCAAAAATACTTATACATCAATTTTATTGATGTGATTAACACTACTACCATTATGTACTTGGCACGTCTTTAAAAACAATGATTAGCTGTTGCCATTTGGCAATAACAAAGTAGTGTTGCCATATTAGTAAATTACATTAACAAAATATAAATATGACAACATGAAACAATAAGTGAGAGTCAATTGATTAAGGCAATTTACAGTCAAAGAGTTTTTTGTTCTTATTAAGGAAGGAGTAATGCTGGACCAGTTTGTGAATGTAAAAAGTTGTGAAATTTGTTGAATATGACAGAAGGTAATATGTCGATAATATACTTTAATGGTACCCCTGAAAGAAACAGTTTTTAAAAGTGCTAAAGACACTGATGAAGAATTAGTATAGCATAAAATATTTGTATTAGTTAACATGCCTGGCAATCCTATTACAGCAGATACAACATGGCAAAAAAATTATACAATTATGTGAAAATGCAAACTAATGGTTTTAACTTATTAATCCACCATAACAAGTCTTTGCAGGAGGTATGTATCAGCATTATATTATTTATTAGTTATTGATGTAAATTATTCAATACCTTATTTGATATTTTATAAAATACTATAGCAAAAATATTACCACAAAAATAAAAATACACTCTGAAAAATCATTTTAATGAAACATTCTTACTCTTAAGTGATTAGAATCAAAAGGATGATCCTTCCACTGAGGCATTTCAACATTCTTATTAACAACATTGGAAAATAAAGGTACAACTGTATCTGCTAATTCATCCAAAGTTTCTAAATAAAAAACAAAATATGTTGAATAAATTTTTATTTCATTACTATACTATATATTCTGTTACTATATTCCCGCCATGGGGCATTAGTTATCAATATTTTGGTTTATCCATGTTTAATAATATCAAAAAGTTTATTTATAACTAGCTGTATGGTCCCGCCTTGCTGGGAACCCCTTAACTTAATAAAAAATTTATCATAAAGCATTTTGAAATGGGGTTCTTTTTTTAATAAGATTGATAGAGTACCCAAGATTTACCTAAAACAGTGGATGTCATCACCAAAAATATTTATACATTGATGAATAAGAGTTTCTGGATAAACAATGTTTACAGTCCTTCCGTTGGGTGCCAAGATATGAAGGTTTTGAGAAATACCCTCTCTCAAACTAACAACATATAACTGACCATGCGAGAAACATGGGTTTATTAGATTTAGTAATGGCACAGAAATTAAATTCATGTTCAGCTTCCTTCGTCTAGTAATTTTTTAACGGCTTTTTTTTAAAAAATAGATAACGTGAGGGTTAAAGTTTGAAAAAAAAATTGCTATAAATCAGCTCATTTCAATTTTACTGCCAGAATTAACTGATTACTTTGCGTGCTTATAAAAAGAAATAATATCTTTAGTTATATATCGTTATCATAAAAAAAATTATAAAATTTCCCTTTAAAATTTAAATTCTTAACTTTTTTTTTAAAATTCAAGAATTTAAAGAAAAATCACAAATTTATAGCATTTAAAACTGAGCCGAAGATCTGAATAATTTCTACCAAATAAATACCAGTTTCTTTCGCACAGACTATTCAATTTTAATTATTTTCAGTAAAAGTTTATTTTTATTTTTTTCAGCTGATGGCAACGGGAGATTGGGAAAAAATTTCAAATTTGAGCAAAAGTTGTGTACTTTTTTAAGAAAATTCACATTTTCTTTAAAAATAGAGCGATTATGAAAAAACTAAGCCTCAGGTGCACACGTTGGTATTAAAAGGAATCTATATTAAAAATTTCGAATTTTTTAGAGCAGTCTAAGTAGGTCTTTTACGATCCACAGACATACACACAGACAGACTCGTTCTCTTATTATTATAGATATAAAGCTTTAATATTTTAGTATGTTGCATCTTTAAATAATAAAAACCAAATTACGTTTCTACATTTAAAAATAAATTCAATAAAGTACAGTTTGAAGCAAAAAAATGCTTTAAAGTTCATAGACGTTTTTTATCACTAAAGTATAAAGCAACTTTGCATTTATCGAGTTTTACATATTTTTTTATGATTTTTTTTGACAATTAAGTACATACACATTTTTTTAATTTAAATGCTAGTTGTTATCTCAGAATAAAAAAAATATTATTTTAAAAAATGATAACATGTATTATTACCTTTGCCATAAATAACTAATCCCATAATGTTAGATGAGTAGAGTTTGTCATGAAATTTTAACAATTCATCTCTAATATTAACACCTGTAGATTTAGGATCATTGTATAAAGTATCAATAGATCCTAAAGCAATGAAATAAAAAAATATTATAAGAAACAATAATTGATCATTGATATATTTTAATATGTATAATAAAGAAATCACTATGAGAAGCAACCTTGAACTTACCACTGCATTCCATTTTTACATACTCCTTATGCATTTTATGCTGTATATGTGTTTTAAAAGTTTAGAATAAAATTATATTTTAAAAACATGTTTTAGAAAACTTCTGCATTACATATTGTGAAGAATTCCTCTATAAGAAATCACAATCCTTTAGCCTTAATGCCCTGAATCCAGTTGCTGATAGATAAGTTAAACAGATAATTGTGAAAAAGAGCTCACCAAATAAATAAAAAAAAATCACATTGTGTATTTACTAATATATATTACTAGGCTATCTGTTTTTTTTTTTAGGTTTTCAATACCTAAGTTTGTTTCAGTTAGAAATTTTAATCAGAGCACCAAAGAAATATAAAAACATTTTATAAGAAACAATTTTACCTGTTCCGAATTTGCTATAGTCATGATTAGGATTACAAGTTGCTTTTTCCAATTGTGCAAGTCTCCAAACATCAATTTGAAGATTTTTTTCATGCTCTGAATGCACAGCGTTTACTTCTCTCTCAGTTGCGCTTTCCGTAAACAAAGGGTTTAAGAAGAACTGGGAAAACCTAAAAGAAACATTATTATTAATGACATTGAAAAAAACCTATAAAGTAAAAACTATCAGGTTTCTAAATTACTTTGTCAACATGGTTTTTTTATGGGGACAAATTAGAAGCACCAATATCTCTCAAACTTTTATAATCATAATCTAATTATAGAAACTCATTTTCATATAATCTTGTAAATGCTCATCTAATCTCACAAAATGAAAATATATATTATTTTCCAAGAATCATTTCAAATTATATTTACATATATTCAATCATTTCTTTAAAAAAAAATTAAGATCAGTAAAATAAATACAGTATTTAGAAAATTATGTCAATAAAATATGGAGAGAAACTATTTATTAAATGCCATAATTAATTGTCTTTTCAAGATACTAAACCATCATTTCATAATGCTGCTACTGCAAAAAGCAAAAAACACCATCTCTGCATTTTTTCGTTTTTGAGCAATTAACATCAATACAAATAAAGAGGGATAATCTATATTACTATAACCAAAAATACTTCATATAATTTATAGTAAAAACCGCATATTCAATGAACCTTATGAATATATGTTATACTTGGTGTTAGATAAAACAAGTTTTCTATTTTCTCAAAACTCAGTTTTTGCAGAAACGTTTTTTTTTTCTTATAGTAGCAGTATGGACCTTTATTCATCACTAGGCTAATATACCTAGCTAATTAATTTTTACTTCAATATTTGAAACTAGTATCTTTAGCTTACCTATCAAGGGCACCCATAAAAGAAGAAGGTGATACATCAAAGAAATAACAAGTATTATCCCCAGCTGTGTATGCATTGCTGCTTCCTCCATGCTCATGTAAAAACTATAAGAAATTTAGTTAAAAAAGACATGCAAGACTTTATACCAAAATAGAAGGATTACAAAAGAATACTTCCAAAACAATTTGTGAATTGAACAATCTCATGTTTCTAAAAAAAAAAAGGCAATGTACAAAAATTAAACCTTTTACTGAAGAAGAATGTGATGTCAAGCAAAACTGCAGACGAAGGCTATCTGGCATATTCTAGGATCATATGTATAATGTATAAGGTAGAAAGCCCTTAAATAGGATAAAGTATCACTGATCTTAAATATATATTATAATTGCATTATTGAATGCCAGAACCATGTATTAAGTTGGAAAAACAAACAAATAGTAAATAAATTGAATACTAAAACCTTGATCAAGAACCTTATTATGGACTCACTAACATGTCCTTTTCTAAGTACATCAAGCTATCAGTCATACAAGTTTATGTGGATGAGTAAGATATACATGTTTTATAACTAATCAAAATCATTCAATAAAGCTTTAAAAAAAAAACATACGCCTGCAATGATTGGAGAACTTATTGCAAAAGTAGGAAATTGGGCATACAGTGCCAAGAAGATTGATAAGTTAAAATAAAGTTTATAAGCAAACAGTTTTGAAATTTGTTTCTAAATAATTTAATGTATATGCTTTAATAAACAATTTCCGTTAAAAAATCAATTTCTTAATAATTTCCTTTTAAAAAAAAAGTAATTCTCCTTAGCAGCAAATTTTACAAAAAGAGTTTTGCAACATATAATATATATTGAAATATTATGAGGAAATAGTATACAACATATTTTTTATTAAATTTTATATTCCAAGTTTTTTTTCCAAGTGTGACAGCAAAATTAAAGTCGATGTTCTTAGAATCGCATGGAGATTCATTTACGAAGGGTATTTTGCTATTTCCCGACCATGCAAGTTCCCCATTATAGCAGTGCTATAATTTCTCATGTAGCAAAATGAGTCAGAGTATAGGCTTTACTAAAGTTTAACATAATGGCTTTGGGTAACACTTACAAGTAATGTAAAAAAAATATATTAACTTACTTTGTTATACTCATTTTCAGAGGGATACTGAAAGAGAAATCTTTTGTTATAATTGTGTAACACAACACACTTGAAAAAACACTAATTTTGAAATTTTTATTTTAATTATTTTACAAACAAAGAGAATTGCATTTAAACACAATAAGCATGAACATATATTTTTTAAATAATGAAATGATAAACTGTACATTCATGCAGGGCATATCCTCAGATATATATTATAATTAGGGTTATTTGGAAGACATACTGCATTTGATTTTGCAATACAGGTTAGTTTGTTATTCAACTATTTAGCTATAAAAAATGTGCAAATATTCTCCAAGCCGGCTACATGAAGGTTAGTGGCAACTGAAGATTTTATATCAGTGTCTATAACTACCTTTTGGAACATTTTTTAGACGTTGATAGTACTTTTATGTGATTGCTTAACCATTTTATTATCATTATTAATTCAATTTCTATTCAGCAGACTCAAAATACCCAAGTAATTTTTCATTATGTGTCTCCTCTGGAAAGTGAGCGATGGCACATCATTTTACTATCTTGATGGCCAGAACATATTATTAAAACCCCTTTACATACCTCCATATAATTAAGTAACTAAAATTACTTAATTTTGCAAAACAAAATTATGTACCTTGAATTACGAAAGTCTTCAAGATGTAAGTGGTGATTTGTTATATTTTATATTATTCCTTATTCTCTTCATTTTTTTTTATAATAATCACTTTTTAATGTTATTTGTAGTGGCTAATATAATGTTATGCTTATATTTGTTAATTAACTTTGATTTAAATAGGCAGCCTTAGATTTTCCCAAGACACATAAAATTTTTGTTTGCTAATTTAATAATAAATTATAGAATTTAATTAGAAAGTAAGGGGTTTAAGTGTTCATTAATAATTATTAAGTTAATAGTTTGAAATCATCATAAGGAATTTTTGATTTCTAATAAATTAATTTATTTTCAATTATTAAATTATTAATCAATAATTAGTTAACCATTTAATTAACAAATAAAAGAAATTTGCCCTTGATTTTTAATTAATCATAACTAATTTAGTCTTGGCTAAGCTAAGTCGACAATATCAAACTGTATTAATCAAAATAGTTTGGGAAAACAATCCTGGCTACGCCACTGTTATTGTACAACACAACATTTTGACATTTAAAGTAAAAATTAATAACCTAATGCCGTACATACTTTTAAAATATTTTTTCAAATTGTTGCACAGTTGAAATGCACAGGTGAAACTGCTTCATTGCATAGGAATCTTCCAGTGTGCTTAGTGCTAGGGGGACACTTTCGACAGGCAACCAGGTTTTCTTTCCGTTCTTCTTTCACGGTACAAACATGTGACTTGTGTCCACTGATCTCTGGCATGAATCAGGGTTGAGTGAGAAAAGTGAGTAACCAGTTTCCTTACACCAGTTTAGATGATAACTCGCTATAGTTGCCAAAGAATCCTGATGCAGACACATTCCTGTGCAATCAAGTTTTTTTCCCCCTGCACTCTTTAGTTGTTAATAATGTATAATAGTTAGTGTAATATATAAGATTTGTATTGCTGGGAATAATGTATACAAGTATTACCTTTTCAGTTCCAAGAAACAGCATGTGTTCACAAAAGTGAGCAAGTCCAGGAAATTCCCTAGGTTCAGATAGGGTGCCTAAAAGATTTTTAAAACTATTGTATTTCTAACTCTACTTTACAAAACTACATTTGTATAGTGAATATTGCATTCTTCTACCTATAGTCAGTGCACACTAGATTTTTATTCACAAGAGTAAAACAAACTTTACAATACCCACTATCATCCTATATTTATTTAAAAATAATATTTATAAGCAATTAAAAAAATCTTAATTTTAGTTGCTTAGCAATGTTATTTTCACAAATATTCAATTAACACAAAGAGAGAAATATTATTACGCCATTTTTTTTTTAAATTTATTGTTGGGACCCAAAAGACAGACCTGAAAATGTGCTGTATAATTTAAAATAATGATTAGATAGAAACCTAAGTGGTCAGAATCATGAAAAAAGTTGGCATTTAGACATACTTTCTACATTCTCTGGCAATTTTTATGATATTTGTGTGTAATGTGCAATCCTTGAACTATGGTCTAGACACAATATTTCTGCATGACTTTCAATGGACAAACAAAAAGTCTCCGCAATCGGTTTACTGGTGGTCTAGCAAGCCAGAAAAAATTGTGTACTTCTCTGGATTAGTGCACATTTTCTAATTGCGCTATCATCTTAAATTTCATTAAACATCAATAAACATGAAAATGAACCCAATGGTTATGCAAAATATATATTTTTTTAGTTTTTGATGAATTCGAAAAGCATATAAAGAGAATTCTAACAAGACTACAGGGTACCTTTTCAAGTTTAATTAAGTTTAAATGAAATTCAAGATGGTGTCATAATTAAAAAAGTTGCCCTCATCCAGAGAAGCACCCAAGTTTTTTTAGACCACAAGTAAGAAGATTCCGAATTTTTTTTCTCTGACAATTGAAAGTCATACAAAGGATTGCCAGAATGTACATAACCAAGTTCTATTGGATTACGATAAAAAAAATCTTTATTTATACCTTTTCATTTGAATATGATTTAGAAAAAGGGAGGAATTTTATTGATACCAATTAATAAAAATATGCAAGATGAAAATGACGCTCATCAATATTAAAAAAATTCCCCTGCACTAAGCATAATTGCTTACTTTTAAGTATCAAATAATTATTATAACTAACTTTATAAAAAGAAACTTGATAAAATTCTTAAGAAAGATTTTTTCAGGCATTTTATTTAGGATGAATCATAAAAAATTTAAAGGACAGTGTACTTGAATATCAATTTATAAACATACCAATTTGAACATCAATAGCAGCTGCAGACTTGTCTGTAGATGGATCACTAACTAACAGAACTTTCAGCCCATTTTTCAGTTCCAACCCTCTGTATGCTCGCGAGTCTTCATTTGATTTTCTTATATTATTGTACACTTTAGAAATATACTGATTTTGATCACTCATGGCAGCAGTGTGAATGAATGACCTGTTAAATTATATTGGTTAAACCATATTATACAAAAAAGCACTTCAAACATCCCATTTTTTTATGTATTTAACAAATAGAATTTATTTATAACATAACTTTTTCACAGTGTTACCTTAAAATATTGGGACATAGATTTTTGCTGAAGTGTCCAAATAATTCGAAGTGCGATAGTGCACAATATGGCCCAAAATTCTGCCGGCTCTGGTGTCAACCTTGGCAGGGTTTGACAAATTTCCCATAGAGGCACGTTGCAAGATGAAAATTTGGGGTTTACCTGGGAGAAAAAGACTTCCAACTCTCTCGTAGCGGTTAGCGATCCATTAACCCTAGAGATCAGTGAAATAAACTAAGGTTACTGCATCGGTGTGAAGGAATCTGGTAATCGAAAAACATGCGAGTTTCACCAAGGATATGTTGTTTTTGGACACATGCCAAGTAGCACCGGATTCTTTAGAAAATTAGATTCTTTAGATTCCCTTGTCACTTAACTACGATTTAAAGTTCGAGCCATACATGGATTTGTGTAAATGCTAAAAATATCTTCAAACCAAAAGCAAACACCTTTAAAGCAGAAAAATGTGAAAGATTGCTAAATGATAGGCATGTAATTTGTTTGCAAACAAAATTTACTAAGGATATAGTAGAGGTTTATAACTTCCAGAAGGGCTTTTAATGTATATTTTTTTAATTGATAGCGAAAAAAAGTGTTTAAAGTTTAAAATGGGAAGTCATAAAATTCAAAAAGGGCATTGTGAATAATAAAAAAGTAAGGGAACGGGCAATATAGGGACTTTTTCAAACTAATTGTAAAATTAGAAGAAAAAATTCATGCTAACTCTTAAAATTTTAAGTTTTTTAAACAGTGGGAATGAAATAATTTTATAGTTCCAAACTTATATGTATAATGTATATATAATATATCAATTATCAATAATACATCAATAATCTAAGATAGTGTTTATCACTCAGATATCTGATAAATTACATGAAATCCGAAAACTGTCAATATTTTATGTTTTACCTCAAAACTAAATCTTTAAAAAATCTATTTTTTTTATCAATAAACTCTAATTTAAAGTATATTACCGTGCATTTTTAGAAAATATAGATTAAAAAAAAAGTTAAGCGTATGAGATTTAATATGGGTTGAAAAGATTTAAAACTTTTAAAAGAGAAACTATTTACCTACTATTGTTAGAGCAGAAGTAAAGTTAATCAATTCGTTTAATCAAATACTACGTAGTTTTGTTTTCCCTGCAAGTGTCAATGAATATTAATTCAAGTTTTGCAAAACCCATAAACAAATAAAAATACGAATTGTATAGGCGTACGCCAGGCGTACTATCCTAGCGTATCGTAGAGAAATGTATGGGGGGATAGCTAGCGGGTATTTAGTAAAATGTACGCCGGACGTAACACGTATATGGGAATCTATGGAAATTCAGGACATAATTTTTCGTATTTTTACGACAGTATCTCCATCTTAAAATATAAAAAACCTCTATGAAAATGACAGATACCCGAAAAGTAATATTTTTATTTTTAGGTGTTTTTTTTCTGGGCTTTAGATCACGCTGATTTAGCTGCGTCACATTTAATATACAGTGGTTTATAAATTTATTCAAATAACGAACGTGTCCCTGCATTTGACAATTTGACTTTACACCAAATTATGTAAAAGAAAACTTTGAAAGTAGTAAAAGAAATTTTGTAAATTAGGTCTTTTACCGGATATGGGATTGATTCACGGCGTGAACGGCAACAGCTCCAGCGGTCTTGTTTTCATTGGTGTCTGGAATTACTTTTGTTTTCACATTCAAAAATGAGTTTTCGAAGAAAATTTTACTTGTTAAATTTTGAAAATGTTAACTTCTAGCTGCGCTATTGCTTTTTAAATAGTTTGTTAAAGAAAGCTTGCACAGAAAGAAATTATTCTTTTTATGTTTGACTGTCATTTTGAGAGTTGAACCGAAACAACCAATTGTATCGCAGGAATCGAAAAACTGAAAATATAAGTGTTATATCATCTGAAACTTTGTTTTTCTCCCGAAGGAGACTCTGTACTATTGGCAACAGCTCAGCGAGTTAAAAGATGCCGATGTTAATGGATAAACTTTATCTTTTTGAAATTTTAGGAAATTTGAATCATATAAAAAAGCAAAAGTTATATAGAAAGATAATTATGAGGTATATCGAACACATTAAAAGCTTATAATAGAGCATTTCCAACCCCCGTCAATTGTCTTAATAAATAACATTCGTTTTAACGGATACATTACTACAACTTAAAAAAGTAAAAAACAAAACATTATTAAAGATTTAAAAAAAAAAAAAATGAGTGAATAGACTTATGAAGAGTTTCTGCAAAAAATAATTACTTGTGATTTACGTTACTACACCAATATGTTTTATAAAAAAAAAATATTTGTTAAAGTAAAATCTGAAAGATTTTTTTTTCGTAAAATAATTTCTTTCCATAAGAACTCAATGTCATACATTTAACCCTTTCAGTCCCAGTGATGCCATTTGGCTTTAACATGTTTCTGATCATAATTAAAAAAAATTATGGGGTTGACATCTAATGGGATTAATAAAAAAATATTTTCTTTGAAAAAAAGTTTGAAGAATCGAATAATGTGCTTTTTGATATCATAAATGGCTTAAGACGATCAGAAAAAAAAATCTTTAATGGTGATGCCAAATTGTCATTGGGACTGAAAGGGTTAAGGAACTTATCATATTCACAGTCAGTTACAGTCTGTAAATACTGTCTGATTTTTAAAATTAAAGCTACTATAGACGTTCGAAAAACGTTGTGTTGTAATAGTAAGTCATCTCTAAACAAATATAAAACTGATTCCTATATTTTGTAACTGTGCTTTTACTTTCAATTACCGAATAATCTAATAATTAAAATTAACGCTACTAGACGTTCGAAAAACGTTGTGTTGTAATAGTAAGTCATCTCTAAACAAATATAAAACTGATTCCTATATTTTGTAACTGTGCTTTTACTTTCAATTACCGAATAATGTAATAAAAAACTATGAAATACATATAAGGTAATAATCTAATAAAAAACTATGAAATACATATAAGGATTATAAGGTAATAACGTAATATCACTATGAAAGTACTATTATGATGGTAGTCGAAAATCCGAAATGGAGCTTTTGTGTTCTCTACACGTTCTGGAGGGTGTTGATTATGAAAAAGTCAAAGTGTCTTTCTGATTGTCTCTTTCGTCAGACTGGGAGTGCATGAATCCACTCTGCAGCTCGAACTAAAATAACCAAAGAATTCAAATTTGGTAAGCCAGTTCCTAGTACCAGTCGTACGTCGCAATAAGGTTTTCGAGAAAATCGCGCATTTAAGTCGAGTGCTTAGTTTCTTGTTAATTTGACTAGAATTTCAGAATAAAATATTAACCTAATTAGACTCTAAAATTTTGTGTAGCGGGTTGAAACAATACAACAGCGTCAACAACTGTGTTAAGACTAAAATGCATGGCTACCACATCAGAACACAGAAATTATATTGAAGGCGCAGGCGCAGCATGCATGCTTGCGAAATGTAGTTAAAACATGTCGGTGCAGCCAGGACAACAACCCCCCCCCCTTTCCTTCAACTTTTCTTAGATAAACATAAACAAAAAAGCATATTACTTAAAATTAAAAAAAAAAACTTATTTTTTTTCATAATTGCATAATTTATCAAAGAGGAGCTTCACTCTTTATAGTAAGAAACAACAGTATTGTTACATCGAAAAATTAGCATAGTTCGAGTTCAAATTCTAGACCCCCCCCCTCCCCCGCAAACGGCCTGACACGTGTTTGGCAGCCACCAATCATAGCAGCGAATTCCACAACTTAACAGCAATGCACTCCTCGTTGCTATGACAACCAGACTCGCGTCAACCATTGTTATATATTTAGGGATTTATCATATTCACAGTCAGACACAATCTGATTTTTAAAATTAATTCATTAGCTTTAAAATTATTCACTGTGATTTTGCTTTCAATTACCGAATCAAGTTATAAAATAAAAATACGAAATATAATGTAATGAAACTATGGAGTATAGCGCTAGAGGCGAAAATCTCAAATGGACATTTTCTGTTTCTACAAATTTGGAGGGTGTCGATCCTGAAAGTCAGAGTGACTTTCCTGAAACCACTCTGCAGCTCGAACTTAAGAATTCAAATTTTGTACGATAGGAGTCCTTAATAGGGCCGTCGCGAAGGTGGGACGAAGGGGCCGTGTCACACACACCCAAGTTTTTTTTTAAATGGCCACTCGGTAAATTTTTAAATTTTTTTAATCTTTATTTTAATACCTAATGGTGCAATTTTTTAGTGTCATATTAAAATTTCGACACAAGACAAATGCCGAATTATAAAGCTCCTGACAATTGACAAACCATGAAGTCATTCGGCAATTAAAAAAAAATTGTATTTTTTCTACCAAATTTAAAAGAAGTAGATATCTCTATAATAGTTAAATTTTGATTATTTCTCTCATTACCCTCATTACCATAAGTTTAATTCAAAGTAATTAATAGTTTAAATTATTATAAGTTGAAATAAAAGTAGTTCAATTTTATTTTTTGAAATCCACGAAAATTAAAATTTTTTGTTAAAAAATATTTTATTCAGCAAAGTGTGCCAAACGCCTCCATAGTCGATTTTTGTTAGAGGCGTCCCCTTTGTTCTTTGGTGTCGGCCTCAATTTTCTTGCATTCCTCATCAGACAATTGTAAATTTGTAAAGAAAATTTCCTTTTTTTTCTTAAAACTACTTGGCGTCAATATCATATTTTTCAGATTTTATTCCGTAATTTTTATCTTTCCTGGATCCCTAAATCCAGGTTTGGTTTAGTTTGAATTATCGTCGCACTAGAGCTGCCCTAAATCGAGGAGAAAAGCTTTAAGGGGCCATAGGAGTCTTAAAAATGTGCAAAGAAGGTGTACTACAAAGTATAGTTTGATCTTTCATGTTATTTTTTAACTACTCAACATCTTAGTATAATTTTTTTATATGTAATTCTACAAGATTTATTTAATATAAAACAAATTTTAAAATTTATGAAACTTTAGCCAAAACTAAAATAAATGATATTAAGCTAAAGCTATTTGAACACATTGGGATTAGGCTTGCGCGGTAAATTTTGAGGTCAAAATTGAAAAAATGACCAAGAAAATGACTTTATATTGTACAAATATGTACAAACAAAGACTTATACCTAAATTCTCAGCTCAATTTTAATTCGAAATTATTTTAAAGACTTTTTTCTAAAAAAATTAATAAAAATTTTAAAATTTTGATTAAATTTTTTTTAAAAAAATAATTTCTAATTAAAATTGAGCTGAGAAATTTAGGTATAAGTCTTTGTTTATACATATTTGTACAATATAAAGTCATTTTCTTGGTCAGTTTCTCAATTTTGACCTCCTAAATTTGCCGCGCAAGCCTAATCCCAATGTGTTCAAATAGCTTTATGTTTAATATCATTTATTTCAATTTTGGCTAAAGTTTCATAAATTTTAAAATTTGTTTTATATTAAATAAATCTTGTATAATTACATATAAAAAATTATACTTATATATTGAGTAGTTAAAAAATTACTTGAACGATCAAACTATACTTTGTAGTACCTTCTTTGCACATTTTTAAGACTCCTACGGCGGAAATTTAGTCGATGTTTTTCTTTTGAAAAAAGAAATATACAAACTAGTTACAAATTTCCGACCATAGTACATTTGGCTGCGCTCTCAACACTGACCGGTCTTAGGTCATGGAGAGAATTCGGAGAATCGGCTCTACTTCCATTTAGAAAAAAACCTTTTTCCATTAGACAAAACCCTTTGTCTACTTCGGCAGAGTAGGTCTGCCCCTTGCAATCGATCAATGTCAGGAGCATAGTGGTGGCAAAGCACCAAAGTATTTTGAAAATTTACGAAAGCAAATGAATTAGGTGTTACTTTCTTTTTTTTTTATCTTTCTTACAAATTAAGGATAATTTGAGATCAAAACCATTTACAATTAATTACAGCTGAAAGAACTCTAGCAGTACATAATGCTTTTTAAAAATTGTCTCTTAAGTTAATTAGAATGTTTTGTATTTGTTGAAAAGAAAAACGATGCTTTACAGAGTATTCAAATAATTTTCTAAAACAACAGCAAGGATTATCTCCATCGCTTTAGGGTCCACTTCCTTAAAACCCATTTTTTAAAAACAAGGGTCAGAAAAGAAAGTTCGGTGGAAGATAATTTTTTAAAAAATTATATTTTGTCCATTTGCCCAAAAGGCCAAGTGGCGTCCAAAAAATTCCAATTAATTTAAAAACACATATTTTCTCAAACTAACACTTCAACCTACATTAGTTTTTTTCGCATTACATAAAAAAGTTAGGTTTGTTATTTTTAATTATTTAGATGCTTCTGTTTTTAGGATCAAGTCTAACTTGAAAGGTTTCGAGTCTCTCTTAAATCAAAAATATATCACCATAGTATCCCCTATTATTATAGGAGTCAGAATTTTAAAAAACTGCATCCCATTCTACTTATCTATTTTTGTGTCCGTTGGTCATTCCAGGAAATTTCTCAAACATCTGGCAAGTACTGAGAAAACGTACTAGTGCTTCTGGGAAATGTTTCGAAAAGCAATGTGTGGGAGGTCGTAAAAATAACTGTCTCGAGTCGAGTTTCAGACAAGGACCCTGCCCTGCTCCCTGTCGACCCTTCCTCTCTTCTTAGGTCCAATAAATCCAAAATTTTATCCATCATTAAATCCAAAAGGTATATAATTTATAATATAAAGCTGAACAAAGTAGGGATTCGGAATATTTAAGAGTTCAATATTTTTTTTAAATATACATATCTTGAATCAAGTTAGTTTTAAATAATTGTGAGAACTTGCATAAATGGCGCTGCCGATGCTTCGATACAATGCTACACGTACGCAATGATTTTTTTTTTTTTAAAGTTAGAACTCTATACATTTTAGTTAGAACATTAATCACATAACAAGGAATGCTTTATATATTTAAAAAAAGTGAAAAGGCTGAAGAACTCCCATTACAACAATCTTTATTGTCATATTTTTGCAATTACATTTTAATTCCATACAAATAATTGATGACACTTATTTTAGAAAAACAAAATTTTAGAAAGAAACTAAACGTAAAAGTGCAGAAGTTTTCCAGACATGGTATAAATTCTTATAGCCACAAACAAAAGACTATAAATATAAAAAGTAGTGTGGTTTACAAAAGTAGTTTTTTTTAAAATTAAAATGTAATCTATAACCAGGTGGAAAATACAAATGTTTATCCACAAGATATCCCATACAAGCTTCTTTTCTTCATTAAAGTTTACAAAAAAAAAAAAAATTAGATGGCAAAAATACTGGGATACCTGTATAATAAGGTGTCTCGATTTCTTAGACAAATTTTTTTATTCAAAAATGTTTGACCTCACACAAGTCTCCTTTTAGGATCCTGAATATGGAATGAAAAATTTCATAACTAAACAATTTTAAATATCCCACACTCGTTTTTAAATTTTCAACAAAAATTCAAACGTTACCCTAAATATGTGTTTAAAATAAATCTGCATTTAGAGAGTTTTTCAATATTCCACCCTCAATTTGAAAAATTCCCAATTTTCGACATGAAACTAGCCAATACCAAGCCCTCAACAGCTCCCAAGACTATTTTGAATCTGAAAACGATTGGCCCCCAAAAATTTCCATTTTAGACCATGATTTCAGATTAAATAATAATTTTCGATTTCAGCATGTGTTTGATATTTCACACTCGATTACAAGTATCAATTATAATTAATAATAATTGAAACTTGTAATTGAGTGTGAGCCATTAAAAACTTACCAAAATTGGCAATTATTAATTCCGAAATCAAGGTGCTAAATGGAAATTTTTAGGGGCCAGGCATTTCCAGATTTGAAATACTCTTGAGTGCGAAGTTCATGGCTAGTGGCTAATTTCATGTCAAAAATTGTGAATTTTCTCCAAAGCCAAGTGTGGGATATTTAAAATAATTCCACATTTGAACAGTTTTTAAACATATATTTAGGGTCCTTAAAGAAAGCGTTTGAATGGTCAGGTGTTTTAAAATTTGAAAAACAGTAGTGTAAAAAAATCTTTGTCAAAATTTTAAAATTTCGAAGCAAATGTGGGACATTTAAAAATTGCTTAGATGGGAAATTATTTTTCATTTGATATTCAGGAGGGTTCTAAAAGTAAACTTTTCAGAGGTCAGGTGGCTTCAAATTCGAAAATTTGTCTGGAACAAAGAAATCGAGACACCCTACTGTATAATTACAATATGTGGCTATTCATAATTCATTCATAACTATCATCACACTTTTTTCTTAACAATGGGGAAAACCTTCTTTCAAGAAATTAACATCACATAACCTTTCAAAAACATATAAAAGATAAGTAAAAAAACTTGGCACAAAGTTTTTAAAAATAATGATACTTAAAAAAATCACAAATTCATAATTTTTAAAGCATTTTTAGCTATTAGTTAAATAAAATTCATTATCTAGTTTCCATTATTATTATGAATTTAAGTAGTTTTAACATGGCTTGTAAATGCAAGTCATGAGTTTTAATTAAAAATAGGAAGATTCTTAATTAGGAGACAACAATTATTAAATGTATAAAGCACATGGAAATAAACATGATTTTAAGATAGCCCACTTATAATACATGCACACTGCTAAAAATTGAATACATAACATATAGAACATGTTTCACATATATCACCATCACACAGTTATTTTTGTCAGCAATATTTACAGCAGTTAATCAAATTTTAAAAGACATAGCATTAATAAAGGAATGGGAAAAATACCAGTTCAGTTAATCTCTGAATTCAAAACATATCAATAGATTATTCTTGAACTGTTTAAGCTTAAATTAAACTATTAGCTTAAGTATTTATTAATAGCAAACAAGAATTGAAATGCTAACCCAAGTTTACTTCAGTAAGGTTAAAAAAAATTCTACATGTTTTAACCAACACTTAATTTATGCAACCAAACATTTAACACATCAGATGGAGAGAGGTGCAATGTTAGTTTGCATATTTCATTTTTACTATTATTAAGTTCTAAAACTAATATAGATTTTAACTAACAAATAATATTTAAAATATGTTTAACACAATTATTATTAAATAATGCAGGTTTAACAATGAATTTTTTTTAAAAATATTGTGATGACAACATCTTAATATCTTCTCACATTTTTTACCTTTAATAAAATATATATTTCCATTCTTTAAATTTTCTGTTATAAATGTAAAAATTACAAAAAGGATGATATTTGGTTAAGAGATTCCATTAATAGTAATTGCACTACTTATACACACATTTTTTTTTTTTACAAATCATTAGCAAAGGCATTAAACAACTTATAGGAACAAAAAAAGCCATATACAGCAGAGAATCACAAATCTGTTGCCTTAAATCTGTACTGGTTTATAATTGTAAAACCAGTGACATTCTGTCAATTTAGCAAGGATGTAAAACTTCCAGACTGGAAAATATGGCAAAAGTTATAATTTTAATGTATATAAAAATACCAATGATTAAATATGCAACAATTAACGTTTACTTTTTTAAACCAAGTTTTGCGAAAAAAAAATCCACCTTAATTTCTTCTCTGAAACTTGCACAGACCCTTTGGCAAACGGTTGGGATTTCAGATTCTCTACTATGTCTGAAAGACAACCACAATTTCTAGACTATATAACAAATAACAAACACCAATTACACTAATGAAGATACAAGTACGCCAAGAAGTTTATATACAGCAGTCAAAACAACAGTTAAAATGTTACAATGCAGGAGTGTTAAGTTGAAAACGCACAAGTATTAAGTAGATAATGCATGAGAGAAGTATAAAACATTTAAGGACAATCATAAACAATTTATAGGAACATAAGACATTTATAGTAGAGAGCCATAATTAATCTGTATAGGTTTGCGATTTTGAAATTGGTGAAATTTTTAACCAACGAAGTAACATTTTTATTTAACTTTAAACAATTTATATTCTGATTTTAAAAAAAAACTCGCCACAGGGTTAAATTTTTTTTCTCTCTATTGTATTTAAAAGACAATCAGAATTTCTAGAATATATAACAAACAACAATTACCATTGACATCACATGATAGATAAAACTCAATATACACCAATAAGAAATTCATAGACAGTTAGGCTGTAGGTGCATTATATAATACATGACAAAATTATTTCTGGAATATATAACAAATAACAATCACCAATGATTCTACAGGATAGATATAACACAAAATCAGCAGAAAAGAAATTCATGAACAGCAAGCTGTAGAAGTATTGTATAATGCTTGTAAATATTTATATAAAGTATAGCTGAGTAGTACGAGACTCAAAATTAAAACAATTCATAGGAACAAAATAAAAACAAAATATATAGCAGAGAGCCAAAATTCTTGACTTGTAAATCAATGAAATTCTCAATATTTTAGCAAGGATGAAATTCTTCCAGACAGAAAATGTAACCCTAAGTTTATTTTTTCTTTTAATCAATTTTCAAGTGACAAACAATATCCAATCTTATTTTATGACAATATGCACAGTGCCTTTTTGCGAAGAATTTTGATATTTGACTCTTAACTACAGTAGAAGAACAATCACAATTTCTCGAATATATATAAAAACAATAACTAGTGACACTACTTTTGCATGCTTTAACGCAAATAAAAAAAATCAAAACTTTAAATAAAGCTACTTATAATGTAGGAGTTTTACATGCACAAGTATTATTAACATAAGTTCATCAGTATTTTCAGTAACTTTAAGTAGCATCTCACATAACAACTCATAGGAAACAAAAAAGCAATTTACATTAGAGAACCCTAAATCTGCTGGATGGATATCACTCAAAATCCATCAACAGAAAGTTCAAATTTCATGCAACTATGATGAGCATTATAGTCGTGAGTATTATTTATATAGGTAATGTACGAGTATTAAAATGCATAAGAACTCATAGGAACAAAAAAAAAAAGCATTTAAAAATAGAGAGCTATAAATCTGCTGCTTTGACTATGTACTGGACTGCAATTATAAAACCAGAGAAATTTAAAACTGAAATACATAATTTTAAATTAGTTAAGACTTTTAATAATATAATAAAATTTTATTTTTATTCTAAGTAAAAAAATATATTTATAGTTAATTGAAAACCTAACAATATACATATACTTTCTCACAGACATATGGAATTTATGACTCTCTGGTATATCTGAAAGACAATTTCTAGAATATATATTTACAAAATAAAAATCATAAAATCACAATAGTGGATGAATGAAACTCAAATCATTAAGGATTTCCTATTCAGTTAGACTGTAGGAGCATTATAATGCATGATAATTATTTGTATAAAATAGATGAATGGTACAAAACTCAAAAACTTAAACAATTAATAGGAACCAAAAAAAAGCTAAGTATTGAAATACGCAAGCAGTAGAGATATAATACATTAGCAGTACAAAACATGCAATTTCATGGTGTCAAAAGAGACATTTCAGTTACAATTAACTTGTTTCAATTGTATAAAGCTTATGATGTACAATTATCACCCGATTTTTTCTTTACTTATTCAGAATACATCAATGAATAATTTCATTTTTTTCACTTAATATATATATTTCAATTCATTCACCAACACCATAGAATTTTCAACAACTTTGACACATAGTTTTCATAATGTTCAACAAATAACATTTACCTCAAAAGCTAGCACAATACTGCAAAGCAGAATTTCGAAAGTGTATGTATTTTATAAAGTTAAGTATTAGTTCATTAGTTAACCTATTGGATATTCAAATATTTTAGATCATCATACAAACAGAAAAATTGACCTTTCTTTAAAATAATATAGATAGAGATTTTGCTTACTGCTTTTGTTATCTCACTGTCTTACAGAATTGTAAAAAATATATATATTTATTCTACATTTGAGTTATCTGAACAAGTCTTACCCCTAAACAGCATATCATTTGAAACGAACATCTTCAAACACTGTCTCCAATGTAGATCTGTATTCTTCTTAAGAAACAAGCTGATTCTGCGATACTAGACATTTCCAAATGTTTGTTTTTAGTGAACAGACTGTTTTGAGTTTCAAATTACTAATAATTTCCTTACCCCCAAACTAAGTGTTTCTAAGATAAATGACTTCCAATGCAGATTCATACTCCCTTTGAAGAATAGAAGTGGGTCTAATATGATTTTACTTAGTTTCCAAAATGTCCTGTCTTCAAAAGTTCAAAGTAGATCAACATTCCTTACCTCAAACCATGGCAAAACAGACACTGAGGAAATATATATTAAAATCATTTTGGAATCACTTCGATTCTTAAAAAGTGTATATCGCATCATGCACGCAAAAGTGACCTATCGCAAAAAGCTTGTTTTTCAGAAAAATCGTAAGAAGTTTATTTTCTCCATTGCATTTCACTATAGAAAAAAATAAGGATCCACTAACAGTATTCTAACCTTTCAACTGATCAATTTAAGATTGGCGCTAATTGCAAGATAGTTATACGTTTAAAAATTTAGTATTTATAGCTCAAAAAGTCATATTTGACCGATAGGTCACTTTTTCGTTCACAGTGCGATATGTAATATGGATGGATCACCTTGTTAAGCACCTGCAAAATAGTTTCACACTCTGCTTAAAAACTGAACTGCTTCAGCTTTAATTTTATTCATTTTCCAAATGTTTTATTATTTAAGTTTGTAGAAGTTCCTTACCCCAAATCAAGTCCATTTTAAGATTATCTTATAAACTCATCTTTAATGCTAATTTATTGTCCTCAAAATCAGACCTCTATTTCAATAGAATTACTGAAATGGCCTAATGTTTCATGTAAAAGTATCTAGAAGTTGCTTACCCCAAACTAATTCCATTTCAAGCTGAATTTCTTGAAGTACTTAAAAAACTTAAATGTGTCCAATTTTACTTGGAATTCCAGAATGTCTGTTTTCTCTTGCTACTAGAGTATTCGAAAGCTTTTTTTACCCCCAAAAAGATGCTTCTAGAGGAATTCTTAAACCAGTTTCTGTGCAGATTTGTTCAAAGTAGTTCTATGAATTTAGAAAATGTTTATTGTTGTGAAGTTCTTGGTTTCTGAATGTTAACCCCCCCCCCCCCAATTTTCTGATAAATTTTTAAAACAACTCCATTGCAGAATTGTACTCTTTTTCAACTGAAAACCTGGATACAGCTAACCCACGAATAGATTTTGCAAAACTTCTATTTGGTGAGTGACCCTTTTAGTGTCTGGATGTTCCTTACCAAAACAGTCTTCCATTTTAGGAGCCAATTCTTCAAACATATTCAATGCAGCTTGATACTTTCTTTGATCCATGAGAACATAAGCGATTTTACTTTGGATAGTCAATAAACTTGGGTGATCAGAACCATGCTTTTTGGCCATCTGTTTATATATTTTTTCATATTGCTTTTTTGCTTCTTGGTATCTTTTTTGACGAGAGTATACCATGGCTATGTTAGTTTGAGTTGTTATTGCAGCTTTACTATCAGGACCCATACATGCTATCTGTATCTCTAGTATTACAGCATAAATTTCTAACGCTTTATCATAATCACCTTTTTTAAGATGTATTCCAGCAATACTTGATTGAGTCGCCAAGGTTTCTTCATGATCGTCTCCATGCTTTTGTTCTTGAACATCAAACACGTCCGAATAAACAGCTAGGGCGTCATCATAGTCACCTTTGTAAAAATATGAATTGGCAATCAGACTTTGAATTTCTAAGACACGAGAATGATCACAACCTAAACTTGTCTTCAGCGCTTCGTAAATCTCTCTGAAAATAGCCACAGCTTCGTCAAATTTCCCTAAGTTCTTTAGTACACTACCAATACACTGATATGTTAACATAGAATCTGCCATATTAGGATGCTTCCTTTTTTCAATATCATGGACCTTTCTATAAAAAAATAATGCTAGATTGTGCTCACCCATTAAAGAATAAGTACCAGCTATTCTGGATAGGGTGACTATAGTTTCCAAACTTTCTTCTCCGAAAAGAACTTTCTGTTTATTGTAAATTGTATTTAAACTTTTCAAACCTACTTTATAATTATTATTGTAGATACACAGTGTTGCGATGCTACTTTCTGCATTTAATGATTTTGGATTGTTTTCTCCAAAAAGTTTATCATATTCTTTTACAAGGTGTCGATAAACTTCCAATGCGTCCCTCGATTTGCCTTCCTTAGTGTATATATCAGCCATTAAACTGAGAGTTTGTAATAAACCTCGATGCAAACGTCGATTCTGTCGTTGTGTTAAAAACATTTCTTTAAGCAAAATCATAGCTTCATCTTGTTTGCCTTTTTTTACAAGTTCATTACTAATATTCCATCCAGTAACGAAGGTAGAAGGATCCAATGGATACATCTCTTTCTGTGTTCTATAAATCTCATATAAAGTTGACAAGACATCTTGACCTTTCTGGGCAAGTATAGTTACCATGTAGTTTTGTGTAAGCAAAGTGTCCTGGTGCTTTGCGCCTAATAGAGTTTTTCTCTTGGCATAAATTTCTTGAAATATTTCCAATGCTTCATCTGATCTACCAAGCTCACAGAGTACCGCTGCCATTGTATTCCAAGTAGTCAAGGTCTCTTCTCGATTTGGGCCAAAAGTATTAAGTTGATTTTTATGCAATTCTTTGAGTAGATTGTAAGCTTCATCTTTCCTTCCTTCGGCTTCATAAATTTGTGCTAAAAGAAGCTGAACTTTAAAAACATCTTCGTGGACCTTACCAAAATAGTTAAGGCTTTTTTCATAAGTTGCTTTTAGCACGTTTGAAGCTCGTTCATAACTACCAGTTGCTACATATTCAGTAGCTCGCTGATAGTCTGCCTCCGTATCCATGATGGAAAGGTAATTTTAGGTATTTTTGAAAGTATAAGCTTCGTACGTTCTTCGCGATTTCGGATAAAAAGTTTGAACACTGTGCAGAGTTAAATTAAAAAGAATAGTGTGTTTCAGACAAATGAGATAACAAGATCGAATCTACGCGGAATTCACCACTCTCTTTGTCTCTCTTCTAAGCGTCTTTTCGAGCCGGTAGAGAATCAAATTTCTCTTTATTTTTCCAAGTCCCTCTCAACCAATCAGAAGCTTTAAGTTCTCGACAAAGACATTAAATAGAATGGACTGCGCATTGGCAAACCTTTAAGCGACCCCCACATGGTCAAGTGATGAGTGTCATATTTTACCTTCATCACGTGATAGTACCCAGTTAGCGAGTTTTTCCACAACGACTTGAACATATGAGAAGTTGGGAAAGGAACTAAGATAAAGGAACAAAGATTTAAGATTACTTGAAAATTTGAATTTTTTTGCCGAAATGTACCAAAAATATTCTACTTCTAAGGTGTCAATGTTCAGATCATTAATTTAATAATGGGGAAAAAATCGTCAGCAAAATCATTAAGAAAAAAAAAAAACTCCAAGCCAAGCGGCTGCCAAATGATCAGGGCCGCCGACAGGGGGGGGGCAAAACTATGCATTGCATAGGGGCCCGTAAGATGTTAAAGGGCCCGCGCCAGCGGGCCCTTCTTCAAAAAAAAAATTTTTAAGAAAAATATTTTTGATATGCGATTCACATAAATATTTATTAGTGTAAAATTAACATTGGGCCTGTAATGTCCAGGATTAGGGCGGTTGGTCGAAAGAAACCGAAAATTGCATTACCATTATTAAAAAAATTACAACTTTTAAATTATTTTTGTAAAATTCGTTATAATTATTACAATATTTATAACTTTCAATCGTTTATTTTGTAAGACAAGTCTATATGCAAAAATTTAAATATTTATTAAGCTCGAGGACACGCTGTCGTCAGCGCCACTTTAGGGTACATTCACGGGTAAATTTAATGAAGGAGCCTAAGATCTAATTCTTTTAGCCTCGAAATTTATTAAATTATGCACACAAAAAAAGCGGAAATGGTAAATGTTAGTGTTTATTGTAATTTTTATTACACATTTCTTTAAAAACTGTTTAGCGTTTTTTTAAAGGGGCTCTTCGGTGATTGATTAATACCCCCCCCCCCCCCCACACACACACATTTTAATTTTTGAAAAAGCAATTAACATATATGATTAGGGAAAGCTCCCGTTCGCATTTACTAAATGTGTAAAACAAATATTTTTAATAACAAATGACAGGGCATTTGCGCTTTTAATGCCATTAGTCCAGTTAATATAAAAATTTTAGCGCTGATATTTTTGCAAATTCGAAAGACATTTGAACAAAACTGAAATTTCATAAATTAGTTTTTTCCGAAACATACTATTTTTGATATGATTATGAAATAAAGTATACACCAATTTTAGTGTACGAAAAATAGTTACAGTTAAAACTATTTTACTGCACTATGCTTATTAAAGAAAAATATCCGGTTTTCAGACGAAAAATATCCGGTTTTCTCGAAATATCGACGGGGCCCGCCGTTTTTCGTCCAGTGGGCAGACAAGGATTTTTTTTGAGCAAGGAAGCCGAGAAGAGAGTTTTTATTTTATTCATTTCCTGTTTGTTTGAGGGGGATAAACCCCTCAATCCCAGTTTCTTATCTATATCTTGATCTCCTGCTTCTTCTACTAGCAAAAGAGTAAAAGACTAGTCCAATAAAAAATGAGAATATCCCTTACTCAATGGCCTTGACAGCAGGCACTGTCCCCCAAACCCCAGGCCAGAAGTTTGAATTGCATTTCTCGCTCTCTCTCTCTCTCTTTTTGTCAAATAAAGATATTTTTAGAAATAAATTATGGTTATTTAAATTAAATAACGAAAATTACTAAATTTGCAACGCTGAATTCAGTACTTTGATTTCGAAAGTTCTCATGACATAAGATAAGTGATGATTTGTTATCTTTTATCTAATTAATTATATACTCTATTTGTTTAGTTATAATTTTGAAATGTTGTATCTAGTAACTAATATGATGTTAAACTTATTTGATAGTTAAGTTAACATTAACAGTGTTTTTTTTTAAAAGAGGAAAACTTCAAAATCTCCGCATTATGTTGTATAACTATTTGCTTTTTACATCAGAATTTTCCTTTTATTATAAATAGTTTGAAAATTTCATTGTGTACAGCAATGAGTTTTCAGTATTTTTCCCAAAGAGGTCAATACAAATCTATTTAAAAGAAGATTAATTCAAAGTTATGTTTTAACACTTTGTCAAAGAAAACCAAACAACCAATGAAATCGCAGTTCGTAGCGCTTGACGTTATAAAAACCAATGATCTTGTTTCAACACTTTGTCAAAGAAAACAAAACCATGAATCAACCTATTTTTATTGCATCGAGTGCATGCTCATTGTATATCTCCTGTTTGTGAAATAATGCCCATATATTTGGAAATATATAAAGGGGGATTTGATTGTTATTATATATTTGGGGGGAGAGTCTATCAAAATTTAATTACGGTTCTATGCTCGACGAAAATATCTATTGTTAAATCTGAGTTTATTTAAACTATTTAAAAAAAATTGCACATTAAGAAACAGTGTCTTTTAACTAAAAGGACTGCTGTCTTGAAATTACCCCAACTAACAACAGTATAACTCATTTTAGAAAAAAAAAGCGTTTCTGCCACGAAAAGACCCTGTAGTCTATTTTCCTTTAAAGTTTAACTTCGAATGGATACCATGGTCCTGGACCGTATTCATTAAAAAGTACTTCATACCAAGGTCTTCCAAAGTTCTGGGGTGCCTGACGTATTGGTATTCGTGTATACGCGGTCTATGATGGTGACCCACGTTTGACAAGGGGCTTTAGATTTCCCCAAGACACGAGAAATTTTTGTTTAAAAAAATAAATCAGTAAGTTTAATTAGAAATAAGGGTTTTAAGTGTTATTAACAGTTGCCATAAGTTTAAGATCATTATAATGAAATAATTTTAATTTAATTAATCAATATTTTTATGTTTATAATTGTTAATTAAGAATTGACTTATTAATTAATATTTTTGATTAATAAATTAATAAAATATTATATTTTTAATTAACTTATTAATTAGTTAATATTTTGATTAGAAAAATGCTACAAATGAGTTAGGGGCCCGAACTAAGTTGCATAGGGGCCCACAAATCCTGTCGGCGGCCCTGCAAATGATTGCTAGAAACCCACGTGACCTGGAAACATATGTGAGTCCCCATTTTGACCCCCAACTTACTCTAATCTGATTTTCAGGTCTTTTCAGGCTCCGAGACCACTGTCCGAGACCAAGCCGAGACCCGCTTATGAACCTTCGTCAAATAAGACAGACACAGCAAACACATACGTGACAGATGCTGCCATCTATTTCCACCACCGCAATTTAGACATGTCCCTGAAAGAGAGGGAAATAGTCTCTAGGGACCTGTACAGGTGCGCAGCCAGGACTTTTTCAAGGTGGGGGCTCAACTTTAGAAGGGCACTTTTACACAAATAAATTAATTTTTTAAAATTAAGTATAATTTTTTTTAATTAAGTACTAAATTTACAATCCTGTTTTACAAACAAGACTGCTGATTTTTTTTTAAGTAAGTGAGAGGTTGATAAAAATTTCCAGAGGTAACTAAAATTACATTAATTCTGAAATTGGCCCAAAAATAGTTCTTACACTGGAATTGGAAAGTAGGGAAAATTATCAAAAACAAAAAAAATTAACAATTGTGAAATTGGGTGAAAAGGAGTAAAATATTTAAAATCAATTCTCTGATATCTGTGTCGTTTTTTGACACACAATTCCGAAATTTTTGACAGCGATTTTTTAAAAATATGTCTATCTATCCCTTTTCGACCAGCAGGCAGGTGGCTCTGATTTATAATTATGAAACTAAATTTGGAGTTTTATCGAAAAAAAAAATGCGTTAAAAAGCATCAATGCCAGAAACTCCTTAAAGACAAAGTAATTTTTTTTATTCAAATAACGAATGGTACAAGTCAGTTATTTCGGTATGGAAATTTTTGAGGAGCTTGAACATTCTCTTTAATATCCGCACGATCGTACGAGCCCGGTCGGAAAGGGATAAGTTAGTTAGTTACAAATTCGTTCATCTACCTAGAAATCCAACGAATTCCAAAAGCTATGGGATAAAACAAAATGTTAAAAGTTGCCATTTCCGTCAATTGTTAATAACAAACCCTCATCCAAAGAGATACATTAAAATTTAAAAGCATGTTTCAAATTTAAAAATTTAATAAGCAGTTTCTTCTTTTTCTTTTTATTATTATTTAGCGATCACTAATGATTCTAAATAAATGCATGTAATTGTTTGCCTGAAAGTGATTTATTTTGTGGGCTTCAAAATAGAAATGGATATAATACAAGTAATATCTTTTCCGGTTTATTAAAATTCACAAATAAAGAATGATATAGCAAAGTAGCACTACACAAACTCTTGTTATTATTTATCAAATTACAAATTTCGGTCCCATTTATTTTACTTAGTGCCCTATACTTATATCTTCAAAAATAGCCTTATTACAGTAACATGGAAGTAAATACCGAAATTTTTTTATGAAATAGCCATATCTACCTTCAAACCTCTTCTTCTACTAACTAATTATTTGGTCTATGTATGGAATAAATAAAGATGTTCTGTAATATGATTCGGCAGTTTCAGCAGGTTGAGTTTTCCTAATTTTTTGCCGTTTGGCCATTCGGTTAGGTTAGGTTTGAATTATCGTCGCAGTAGAGCTACACGAGGGCTATTGGCGACGAACGTCGTATTTTAGAGCCACAGTCAAGTGACGAGCCGGCACCTGAATAGGCACCCTACGCAACCGTTAAAGGCGACATCGTAAGCAGCGTTAGGACTTTGAAGGATATTTAACGTGCACTCCCTTACACAGTGTATTATTCGTTGGCCATTCGGAGAACATTGATTTCAAAATCGCGTTTAAAAGTAAGGGATTTTGTCTTTTAAAGATGGATGAAATGAAAAGTTTCTAATGCCTTTTCGCTAATGTCTAAAAAAAAAAACGTTTAAAATCCTTCACTAGTTCTACAGCCTGAATACGTTCGAGAGACTTTAGTTGTATAAGCCTAGAAACAGGCAAAAGCAACTTTTTGCATGACAATGTGATCATGATTCATTTTGGAAACTGATTATGAGCAACGTTTTTGGCTCCTTTTTTACATTTATATTGTGCCACTTGACTTTGTTTTTCATTAAAACACATTTTATAAAATTACAGAAATTCGGGAACATTAATTTGGACAAAAGGGCACATTGTCACAGTCAGGGAGGGGGCTCGAGCCCCCCGAGCCCCCTCCCTGGCTGCGCGCCTGGACCTGTACTCGTGAAAAACTGGGCAATGACCGCCCACAAGACTTTTGGACCCACAGATTTAACGAGCACGCACTCCGCATATGGTGGGTCTTCCGTGGCACCGGAACTCGATCGCGGGACCTTCCGATCTCGATATTTTAACCAGTGGGCTTTCCACAGCCCCACACGCAGGCAGAAATACTCTATGTATTTATTCTTTAGTTTGGCAACACTTTCGTATTTGGTATCATAGCAATGCATTGTTTATAAATAAACAGCTGATTATTTCTTCATGCCTTTCGCTAAACTAATATTAAATTAAGCTTTAAAAAACAAATATTTTCAGCATTTCTTATTTATTAAGCTACATTTTCACAAATACAATTTTTAGACATGGCGGATAAGGTTCTTCCTATAATATTTTTTAATTTAAGTGGAGAAATGATTTATGTTATACAGCAGAGACTTGAAGCGCAAAAGATTTCTCAAGACAAATCTAGGAAAGGTAACAACTTGAACCTTGCTACAAACATATTCAGTGTCTTCCAAAAGTGATCGTGCACCAACAAGAATCAATAAAAAACCTCAATATTCGTCATTATAAACTTGTATTTTTTTCACGAAAATTTTTTGGTTGCATACTTAAACAGTTCTTAACGAAGCAGAATAGAATTTTTTCGAATTACAATTTAAATAATTCCTTAAAAAAATGACAATAAATTGGCACAAAAATGATCATACACTTTAGAAAAATCGTCACTAAATTAAAAAAATTCAATTTTTTTATAATTGTTTAGTAGGATATCCTGTATTATTTATAACAGGTTTAAAGAGTCTGGGCATATATTTAAGTAAAGTTTTGGTAATTTCTACGCCAATATTGTTCCATTCTTCGATCAATACTACTTCAAGTTGAGTTTTCGATTTAATGTGATGATTTCTTATTAGCACTGCTAATTCTTTTCGAATCTGTAAAATATTCTTTTAATCCAAGGATTCTGGTGGGATTTTCTGAGTTTGAGGGCAATAATAGAGATCCGTCACTGAAGTCTCACCTCTGTTGCTAGTTAATTTTTAATTATTTTTATATTTAAAAATTAGAAAGAATTGAATGGGGCAACAGCTTTTCTAATGTTCGTTAAGTGTTTCTACAAAATAGGAAAAAAATCAGAACAATTGATTAGCTTTTAAATTAAAAAAAAGCAGTGAGATTTTCCATTCTTTTTAAGAATGAACTGCTTTATTTTTTTCTCTGTATTATATATCCATTTCATAATACAAAGTATTTGGTACTATATACTTGTTATAAAATATATAAAATTTCATGTATTAAAATTAACGCATAGTTTATACAAGAATTATATTTATGTAAAATTTTAAAATGGCCTGTTTTTTTAGTCTCTAAAGTTATATTTATTGCATAATACAGATGATATATTTTTTGCTTACAGTTCTTCAAGACATTGTTAGTACAATGTTCAATGATCAGTTTATTGATGAATTATTCAAACCTCAACACATGTACTCTAGATCTGCAATGCAAACAGTATTTGAAAAATTAGTTCATTCATCTATAATGAGGCTTAACAGCAGTAGTATGGGAAAGGTAATTATATGCAATTTATATTTTTATATCTAAATATTTTTAGCCTTAATGCCTTGTTGTCCTAACCTAAATTTATATTAAAACAGTTTTAAAAATAAATATAAACTTTTTGTATGTATTTTACAATTACACCAAAAATTTAATTTTTGTAATGCACAAAAGAAAAGTTTGATTTTATTGGAATATTTTTCAGAGTTGTATAAAATGTGCAGTTTGATGTAATATTATTATGCAATTTGCTTTCTCTTGTAAAAAAAAAAAAGAAGACTTTCGGGAAAGACTTAAACTGTAATTAAAAATATGTATTGGTACTTTTCTCTTAAACGCTCACCATTCACTTAAAATTCCCACCAGCAAAATCCACCTCCAAAGCTGGTGAGAATGGGAAGTACACTTTCACATAAACATTTCAATTCTGTCTTAATAGAATTATGTGTACAAGTTAAAATCGAAAGTATAACTTTTGCAATCATTTTAATGATTTTACAATTATGTTTTTGTTTTTCACTGATCAATCCAACAGCATAAATTATGACAAGCCAGAATCTCTACAGCCCAAATCCAGACAGGGTCAAAAATAAATTGTAAAATCATAAATTAATGAACCAATAATCAACAAATCCCCCCCCCCCCCATAATATTACATGAAAGTTTTCAAAATTCGTATTTTTTTATTTAAAACTTTGTTGATTTCAAAACTTTTTGATACTCAGAAAAGTTCAAAATATTTAATAATCAACGAACAATTCAAAACTTGGATAGGTATACCAAACAGCATGTGGGAAAGAGATGGTTAGAATGTACTTAAAAATCACATATGATGCACATTTTGTCTACTTTTTCTTTGTGAGGTGCAAAAATACTTTGAACATGTGTCTTTTGGTCAAAATTTAAACTAATAAGGAGATCAGGATTAAACGAACGCTAATTAAATCTAGATAAAAGAAAGAGACGTTCTCTTTTTTTAAGCATATATAAGTATGGTTTGGAAAGCCACACTGTATATTACCTTGTAAGATTTTGCCAAATTTAATAACAAATTTTACTGGATTGAACTCCATTTTTTGTACGCTGAGTTTTTAGAGGAAAAAATCATACGATATTTGGTTAGACCTCTCTCCCCCAAATTGAGATTTGGTGATAGTTGGATAGACCCCCTCTCCCCCCTAAACATGTCACATAATATTGTATTAATGCCTCCATCTGCATGTCTAAAGCTAGGCTCTTGTACTGTAATAAAATATAAATGTTCATCTTTTTAAGACACAAAGTTTAGTTAACAAAAGATTTTAAAATATTACCTAATTGTATTTATGGAAAAAAAGGTTTAAGTAAATTGAAACCAAAAAGTAATATTAAAACTCTTTAATTTACAGCTCTATGATTTAATGCTGATGGTATTTAAATATCAAGTGGTTAATTGTCCTAGTCCGGAAGATATATTATGTGTTACTCTAAACCACATGGATGCAATAAGAAATTGTGCTTTGCCATATCCCGACTTGAAGAAAAGAACTGAATCTGTTTTCTCACTGCTCATTTCAGTAAGTGATATTTTCACTCACTTTACTTCACTATGCAATAATTTTCAAGAAAATAACATTAAACTCTTAACATTTTCAGACATATAAAGATTTATCTCACGAAGAATACAAATGCATCTATGAGTGCATTGTTGCATTCCTGAAAGACCTCAACATAAGAGTAAGACTTCTTTTATTCCCCCAATAACTTTTTGAGAATCATTGGTAGAAAATATATATTGTTTGAATTTACATATTCAGTTAAAATTTTTTGACACTGAATTGTGTGATAGTACAGTAGAACCTCGATTTTGCGACCCCACGATTTAGCGACCCCTTCGTTATAAAGACCGCTTCGGAAAGTCCCAAACATTTTACCATAGGAATAGTGTTAAAAAACCCTCTTTTTTGCGACCGAAAAACAAGCAATTCCTCGATATTGCGACCAAATATTTGTTGAAATATCAGAAAAATTTACTACAAGAAGCCATTTTCGTACTTGCTTCAAAATTTCTACTTGTGGAAGTGTTTAAGTGAAGAACCTTTTTGCTTTTGTTTGTACACAATGAAGAAAGTCCTCTCCAGCGAGAAAAGGGGTCGAACAATGGATGAATAGGGCAGGGACGAATTCCTGGAATACGCCGGGGACCAGTGTTTAAAAGAAGCCAAGGTCAGCTCAATTTTTCACGCATTCTGTAATTGGTTTGGTTGTTAAACATAAATAAATGTAGAGAATACACCACCACATTTGACCATACTACTGACCTCATACAATTTGCACGTCTACAAAATGGCTCTTAAAAATAAACATAGCCAAATTTCTGTCAATGTGAAATGTAATGTGTCGTCGCTAGTGTGAGAGAGAGAACAATGCCGAGGATTTTCTACAAAAAATAATATAAATGGATAATGCCATAATTAAGAACTCTGTTAAAACTTTGAAACAATCTTTAATTACTTCATTTTTATCTACACAATAAGTGTAAATACAAAAATAAACGTTTCTATAGGTATGTATACGCGCTTTCTCATTTTGTAAGGTTTTTTAGTTAAAATTCTTTATAATGTCCTTTCGTCCAACGACCGTAAGTTGTTGGTCCCGAAAGCGGTCGCTGTATCGAAGTTCTACTGTATTTGTGTAGAAACAATAAAAGTTTATACAACTGCATTTCTATTGAATTCACTTAGAATATTAATGGCATGTTCATGTCAAAAGAACTTTTGCTTATAGGGAGTGAAATTAATACCTCTATTTAAACAATATTTAATTACTTGGCATAGTTTATCCTAAAACCAATACTATATAGTCTGACACTATTTTCACCTGCTAGCAGAACAGAGTAAAGAGCGAATGAGCTCAATTGACTGCAGGTCTCCAAGCCCAAGTGCCTCTGTGTTAATGCCAATTTAAATTCAATTTCTTAGTCGTCTAGTAAGTTTTTAATTGAACTTTAAATCTGTGTTGTAGGAGTGACTTAATAACCTAAGTACATTGCATATTCATAAAACTACAAAAAAAAAAAAAAACTATTGAGGGTAGCAAAAAATTTATATACATTTTCGAAAACTACAAAAAATAGTTAACCATAAATAGTTCCACTAAAAAGGATTATTCATTCAAAACATCCTTTTTTATGACGTTGAAAGTTGTAAAAGCATTTAAACTAATCAATCACAAATATGCATATATAATTTGAAAATAAATAGCAAGGTATCCGGGACATCAATCTGTCCCTTTTACAGAGAATGACCCCCATATATATTTGCCCATTTTCAGGCCGTTCTAAGTTAAAACAGTTTTTCCTATTAATAATATTTAAGTCCTGAAAAATTCGCAAAATGGCAATCCAGAGGCAATTATTGGTTCTATTTTCTTCATCCACAGGCACAGCCTGATTTATGATAACACAGGCTATAGGCATAGAAAATTTTGGGGGACCCCTCATGAAACTTTTGTGTATGATTGCTCATACGATGATCAATGTATAAATCAAATTTAAGAGCTAGCACTATAAAAACTTGAGACAATCATTAATGAACCTAAATTTATTGAACTAATGTATTTTAACTCCTTATTTTATTTTCTGGAATTATCAAATGCTGAATCCAAAAATAATAAAATTTAAGTTAATTTCAGGTGTCTTTAATATGTAGCATAAAACTAATAAAATTTAGGGGGATTTTAAGGGCTTTTAGGATTGGGTCTAACAGCATTGTGGAAGATCAAACCAGGCAAGCAAAAAAAGTGTTAGTGTTAGAATTGGCATGTCACACAGTACCAGGCTATTAAAAGCAGGGAAATTTGTTTTCATTTGTTTATTTTGAAATAATCCTTAACCTGCTGTTACAGGTTAGTCCTTTTCCAAATTGAGGAAACTTCAAAAAAAAAAAACTTTCATTTTCAAACAAAGGGAAAAAAATTAAGACATATTAAAGGGTAAAAAGGTGTGACTAAGCAAAAGAATATAGGAAAAGACGTAAGTTCATCATTATGCCCTGTACGCAAAAAAGTGACCTAGTGACTATTGTCTAAATTTAATAAAAGTAATTTATCTATTTTTAATAGGTTTCTGTCCTAATGAAACTTGGTTTACAATTACAAACTGGCGAAATCATCATACAAAATAGAAATGAATTGAAATCAAACTTAGAGAAGTAAGTTACATTTTTAACGCATTTGATTTTTTTTTTTTGCAATTATATTGCGCATGCGTCATTCTCACAGTTCATAAATACTACATTTCTTTATTCACTGTAACATTTTTCTTTCAAGACATTTCAATGCAAAAACATAATTTTTTCTTCCATGCCTATACTAAAAGAAAGTAAAAGTCGTAAGAGAGAATATTATTTTTTAAATGATTCTCTTTAATAAGTATTTTATTAAATATTTGATTAAACAAATATTTTATTCTATCAACACATTTCAAGCTTTTATTGATTAGTCTGATCTGTTTTAGTTTTGAAGCTTACTTATTAACTTAATGTAAATAATATTAATATCTTAGAGTAAAGTCAAAATATAAAGAACATGCATCCAGTTTAGAAGGTGAAGGAACTCTGCAGAATGTTTCAAATGAAAGTCGTTTTCGATCTTGATGGAAAGAGAGGAATTTGTCTTGGAACTAATATGTATGTATTTTATGAATAAGTTAACTTAATTTATAATAGTTTAAACATATGAAATTAGTGCAATTTTATATGTTTGCTTAGTTTATACAGAGCCTATCTGCTAAATTTATAGTTTTTCAGACAATTTAGGTAAATTATAGAGTTTTAATTATTGTTCAAAGTGACAATGGTTATTATTTACCAGCTTTTAACATTTTCCGTGAAAATATGCTTTTTGTAATTTTAGATGTGATATTACAGACCAGTCTTCTTGGACAGTTTTCTTAGGTCCTTAAGTTTAAAAATGGTCATTGGTCGATGGTTATATATTATTTCCAAAGTTCCTTCAATTAAGTTGTATATTTCTTGAAAGTTTGTTGGAATATTGGTAAAGGTCAACTATTAATTATACTCTAGAAATTACAATCTTGTGTTACTGCAACATTGTAATGCTGTTCTAGTGAGAGTTCAAGCAATGCATAAGACTCAGATAAAAAGTTAAAAAGTTCTTATAAAGGCATACAGCCATTTCAAGACTCAAACGAAGTTCTGTCTTCAGTGCCGTGTATGCCTTTTTAAGAGCTTTTTAAATTTTTATTTGCATTTTATATGTTGCTTCTAAAAATCTTATTTATTAACCAAAAGTTTTTGTACTCTTTTATAGCAGTTCTAGTGATCATCAGTTTTTTTAATTCTTTAATTATTTGTTGAATTAACTGTTGTAATTGTTGAAACTATCTAAGTATGTAGAAATATCTACTGTACGTGGGAGTTCAAGTATATAAAAAGCTAATTAAAGTTAGTTTCCAATAGAAGTCTGAAAAGATAAAATAAGTACGGAATCAAAACATTAAAAAGTAAATTGCATGCTTCTTAGCTAATACACACATCAAAATGAAATATGAAATTATCCCTTTTTACTACGATTGCTTGTTTACATTTTGTTCTGATACATATTGAGAAGGTTCTAAAAAAGAACCACACTCCTTGGCGCTAAATTTGTTGTAATAGTTTTTTTTCTTTTGCATTTCCTTTACATTCTGTAGGTTTAATTTTCTACTTCATAAACAAAATGCAAGAATCATAATTTCCTAAATACCTAAAATAAATATATTTTAAGTATTAGTATTGAACTTTCATTATTTTAAATACTTTGAGTCTTGATGTTTTGTTATAGTAATAATTAATATATATATATATATATATATATATTAATTATTACTATTATAAAGTATATATATTTATAATATATATAATATTAATATATATATTATATATATATATATATATATATATATATATATATATATATATATATATATATATATATATATATATATATATATATATATTAATTATTACTATATAAAGTTATATTATATATATATATATATATATATTTTTATATTACATATTATATATTATATATACTTTAAATTTTAAAGTTAAGTAAAATTAGAAAATTTATTAATTAAAAAAATTATGTGCGTTGTCAGAAAACCTGATTGTCAGGTTACAAGTTTATGCATCTGTATCCCTCAAAGGGTAAAAGAGAACTATCAAGTATAAAACTATTGTTTAAATTGTATCCTTAAATATAAAATATATTACAAAACATTCTGTTTTGCATGGTTGCTAAAAATACATTAAAAAATTGTTTAGATATATGCAAAGTTCACTGATACAAACCTCTCAAGAACAAGATTCCTCTACTATGAAGAGTGCAGCTACCACTATTGTAAGCAAATATATTTTTTAAAGTATTTGTAAAAATAGTGTTTAATTATGAAGTCAACTCTCAACAAGTATTTATTTTTGTCTCATAGGAACTTGAAAACCCTCAAGTTGTTGATGAAATTACCCTTCTTGGACGTCTAATTGGAAAATTAGGTTCTCATGATTTTGTTCCTGAAATAATACTTTCAACTAACGAGGAAGAAGAGTTGTAAGATTTTTACTTAAAAACTTATTATAAATAATGCCTATTTTTTTTATCCTAAATAATAATTTTTTGATAAATATATCTATTTTTTATAGTTGTCCAGAAACTTCTACCAAAGAAAATTGCTCGTTTGTGAAAATTGATGCAACCCAGGTAAAATTTTGACTTTAAAACATTCAATTAAAAAAATACTAACTTACGGGATAGGATTTTTTGTATTACTGCTCCGTTCAAATAAATAAAATATCATATTTCATAATTTTTGTATAAATATATAAAAAAAATAAATATATATTGTTATGCATCTTTTGTGAATACTTCAGTATAAAAGAGCCTCAAAATGTGTTACAACTATATTATTTTCAATACCAAAACAAAACAATCATTATTTATGCTAATTTCTCAGGTGGACAGAGCCTGAGCAGAGGGAAGAGTTTCTGTTTGCTGTAAATCATAAGATCAAAAGCCACAACTGTCCCCGACTACGAAAAAAGAAAAAGCATTCTAACCAACTCGACATTTTAAGACATAAGAATAGAAATGAATAATGAATTCAATCGAAACACCAAAATCAAATTGAAAGTAGATGTAAATGCTTTAGAAGCAGATCCGATTAATCTGCAGCTTTGCTAGGCCTTAATATCACCTAAAGAACAACAGACTAAAATTACTATAAAGATGTCATAATAATAGAGATACTGCATTAAAATATTTAGATGGAAAATAATTTAATATGAGATTATCTCTGAGAGAAAAATCTCCATTGAAAATGCCCATCCATTGAAATTGTTAACAACACAACAATCTGAATAATTTATCGGTTGATTGCAAGCTCTTGACTTCTACACTGAGCAAATCATTCCTTGATACTACTACATTAAAAGCATCTACTTCGTGAAAAGTATATTTGGAAATTTTTTTGCTTTTTTTTATTGCAGCAGAAACTTTGTTTCAAGGCTTATCTATTTTTGATGATTGTAGACAGAGTTCTTGTTTCAATTTAAAACTTTGTAGAAATTTCCCTGTCGTTATCAAAGGATTTTCATCTAAAAAACTAAAAATTTTATTTAAATTTTAGGTTCGCCAGTCAGAATTAGGTCAAATTTCAAATGAATTTTACCTTGCTGAAAAGAAGAATGAGAAATGTGATATTCTTGAGCTTTTAGATATCGCAGAAAAAGATGAAATATAATATGCTATGTTTGGTAGCAATTTAAAAAAAAATGTATTATTTTAAGCAAATTTATATATAGTGTACTTTTTCTCCTCTGCTAAACAAATTACTTATTTGCATTTTTTAATTAGCTTTAAGAAAAATAATGGATGTTTCCTTCCATGGACTCACATCATTACTTTATACTTATGCTCTATATTTTTAGAAATGTAATTAAACCACAAATCATTTACACAGTCATTTTTATGTAAAATTCTGTACTTGTTGCAGCTTTATATTTATGATACTACTATTGGTGTTGTTGTTGCTAATCTCCTTGGCTTAGCAGAGCTAAACGAGGTCTATGATGTTTGTCACTCGTAAAAAGTCCAGGACCATGATGGGATTTTCATAGATATCGAGTCTGGAAAGTCCCAGACAGTCCAGAATGTAGACAGGTGCTGCATGTTTGTTGGAACACTTCGAGCAGATAGGAAAAGTCTTCTTCCCATTCGAGTAACACAGATCTAATGTGTCCACTTTTAAGTCTCGTAATGGCCGTCTGGTCGCTTCTGCAGCACATTAGGGATAAAGCCTCTCCGGGTCGCTTACCTTGGTACCAGTGGTGCACTGGAGGAATTTTCCAAGAGGCATTATGATAACTCATAGCCCTCAAAAAGAACTCAGAGTGGGTCAACAAATCAGAGGTGTAAAGTGGTTCAACTACTATTGATGGGAAATATATCAATAAGATTAATATGGTATTTGTTTAGCTGAGAGAGTTATAAATGCTATGCACTGTGATAATTTTCTAAAAAGTGTTAAATTGTTTTTGCAATATTTTTTATACATTTTTATTTAGTTTATGATGAGCACGAAGTTTTTGTATTCTCTTAAAAAAAGTGATTTGTGATATACACTAACTTTTGAAGTAGTTTAGTATGACATTCCATTTCTTTATAATTTTCTTTATTATACATCTCAATGCATAACCCTTTCACTGAGCAAACCAACTGGAATAATTGTTTCTAAGGACTAGTCAATTAAAAAAAATTGTGGATTATCAGTTACACATGTGTAACCAAATTTTTTATGGCATAATTCACACGATTTGTTATTGTCGTGTGACCAGTGCAATAATAATAGTAATAAAAAGACAATTATAATCAGAGGCAGGTGGAATAGAATGGATAAATAGTTCAAAAAGCGTGGAGCACTGGCCACATCCGCAGCTTTGTCCGTATAAACGGATTCCCTAGAACAGTTCAAGTCAATCTTGAAGAGTGCTGCAACATGCATCACATAGAAAAAAATATTAGGAATTAGAATTTTATTATTACCAACCATTCCCTCTTACTTGTTTTATTTTTGAAAATGACAACTCCCTATTTTTCTAATGTTTTAAAATGATTACAGTTGTTCATGCACCAATAGTTTATTTTTCTGAAATGTAGCAGTGACCAATTAGGATTTATTGTAACTTAGAAGAACATTTCTTTGTACTGTTGAATCACTTACAGACTAAAATATTTAACACACAAATAAAAAATAAATTAGTGTTGAAAATTTGATAAGATTTAATAAAGAATGTTAGATATTTGTCTTATGGTAGTTTTTTTCTTTAGATAGACATAGACTTATTCAGTATGTATTAAGCTTTTGTTCTAATAACAGTGCTAGTACTAATACAGATGTTAAAAAATGGGCTGGAACTAAAGTTAAAAAAAAATTAAAAAATTTGATGCTTTGTCACTTATTAATCACAGTTTAATCATAGTTTTGATTATCACTACACGTAAATCTGGATTTTAAATTAATTTCGCCCAAAAATGTTGGGTTGTACATTAATTTTTTTAGGGACCGTTAATGTATGTAACTTTGGTCCGAAATCCTAGGGTTATTATAACAAGAGAAGAAAAAAGTAAGTCCCAAAAAACTATTTAAACACTTTTGAAATCACCATGCATTTTAAGTAGGCGAGAGTGGGAACTAATGAGACAAGGGGCCAAAACGTAGAAAATTTTTTTGTTTTTGCAAATATTTCTGCATTGCAACAGTTAGACTTCACGTTTTAACAACCCAAGATCAGCCATTAATAGCATGTGTTGAAGTGGAGATAATTGTTGTTTTGGAGAATCCAAAGTAAGCTAAAAATGTATCTTTTATATTACACTTTTAGAGTCGAGTTCAAAAGATGACCCTCTCAGTAAGGCATGTCAACAGGTCGAGGAAAGTTCGTTTCATGTTCTCCGTGAATGTGACAACTACTCTTCACAAAGATTTGAGTACCTTGGGTACCATTGTATCAATGACTTGGAGGTAGATAACTTACCAATTAAGGAATTCCGAGGTTTATTTCAGCAATAGGCCTGCTTCAAGGTTAAACAATGAGATTAGTACAATAGACAAGCGGTCGCAGTGCTTGGCCCTGATGGGCCATCTCACTCATGTCATAGTCTTTACTGCAATATTAGTGGATTCTAGTTTTTGTTTTAATACTGAACAAGCCAACCTTTTGAATGCTATGTTTCATAATTAAAAGTGAAATTTTATAGTGATTATAAAGTAATCAACTAATTGGAAAAAGGAATAATCCAGTTGAGCAATGTTTTTTAAATCAATTTTAGAAATATTTTTTGTTGAAAAGAAAATGTATGACTTATTACTTTGCGTGTGTGTGACATTGAGTTTCATAGCAAAGTAATATTAAATTCATGAACTGTTTAATACAGTCAAACTTCGTCAACTCTCTTAACACAAAATTTTGCTTAAGATTAACTGAAAGCATTTACCCGACTAAACAGCACTAAGCTAATGTTAAAAAAAATTTATTGACGCGGAATCGCTTTAGGCAAAATCCTGCTTAACCTAAACAAAAAAATTTATGATTTGACTTTTTTACCATAGTAATTCTAAGTTTCGAATAACAAGCAAAACAAAATATATAAAAAAAGGGCGAAGAACACCATAAAAAAGTTGTTTTCTACTACTGGTGCTGAAAAAATTACTAGATCGCCCATAATTCGTCAATTTTTATCCAATGAATGATTCGGCAAGTGTAGGATGTTTTATTATGTCTTGAGAAGAGTACATGTTTCCCTACAGAGGTTAAAGGTAAAGAGCATATGAAATAAGAATTGGTTTGCATTTAATTTAATAAATCGAAAGCAACAGTCGCTTTCAATAGAAACAAAATTAAAATATTGACAGAAAACATTAAAAAAAAAAGAAAAAAATTGCATATAAACTCAGTGTAGCTAAAAGCACTATTTCAAAAAGTAATTGGGTGGAAAAAAAATTGGAATAAAATTGAAGCGGCCTAAGTAAACCAATTTGAACCTGCAAGTAAATGAATTTTCCTAAAGTATGTACTACTCCAAATGAACTGAATTAATTTAGTTACTAATTGCATGTTTGTATTAATAGTTAAAATATGGTTTTAAAATTAAATAGGACAGAGAAAAATTCAATTTTTTTATTGACTATGTAACAACATATACAGCTACAGATCTTATTAAAAAATAGTACACTGTTTCCAGTGATGTAGTATAAATGCACAAAAATGAATAAGGCACAGATGAAATAAATACATACTTGGTTATTTTTAAAAATAATTTTCATATATCAGTGTAGCCTTCAACTGCAGCTAAATTCCACAAAAAATTTTCAAGAGCTGGAGCAAACTTTCTTTCTTTTAGAGCCGAAAGTGTAATTGATTCTTGTCCTTTGTCATTCTTCACAGTTAAGCTTTTTAAGCTTTTAAGAAGTTCATTTGTTTTATTAGCTATTTCCTAAAATACAGGAATATATTAATTTTAGTCCTTTTCAATGTAATACGCATTCTAAATATCTCACATACCTCTCTAATTTAATTTATATCTGTAAAAATATACAACTGATTCTAAAAATTCACAGATCATCCATTTACTCCAATAAAATATTTTGATTTTTAATTTTTGAATGATTAGTATCAATTGTGAGTGTGATTACTTAAAAGTCTTGTATGGTAACAGGTGGTTATACAATTCCAATGGGGAAACCTATGACCTTGCTTTTTTTTTAAAAAAAAAAGAAGCATGTAATAATGAAAGCTTACCAAAAAAATACAGAAGAAAGTTATTTTTCCATTAAAATAATTAATAAGTATAATTTTAAAGATATTATAATTAGTTATAATTAAAACAAAATTTTATTAATTAGTCACAAACAGATGGCAGTACTAACGAGAAGTAAATATCTAAACAAAAAATATTTTAACTATAACTAATTAATATCGTTAAAATTATACTTATTAATTATTTTAATGGCAAAATAACTTTCTTCTGTATTTTTTGGTAAATTTTCGTGAAAAAAAATAAAGCTAAAAAAACAAACAGGATCCTAAGTTTTCGTAGAGGAATATTAGGGTGGTCCTTGTTAACACGTTGGATGCCACTGACTCCCTAGGGAGTCGGGTGGTTTCGATTCACCGATAACAGCACGTTCTGATGAAATTCATAGTACCATTTCGCCAACCGTTCTTATGAGTTCAAGCTCGTTTGTAACTTTTGCAACCGACCCTTATGTGCTTGAAATAATATTTGGTGATTTGAAAAAGTTCATTCTATTTAAAATTACCAGGAAATTAAATCTTTCGTCTCAAATGTAGGGCGACTAGACACCAGACATACTGCATTTCGTAAAGTGATTCAGTTTGTTATTCAACAATCTGGCTATAAAAAAATTGCAAATAGTAGTTTTATTTTTTTGTATTTTTTTTCAAACAAAAACTTACCAAAAAATATGAACTATGAAAATTTAATGATGATTTTACAGTCAAAAGTAATTACTGAAGCAAATCTGGCAAAGTGACAGGTTATGAGTTATCCGGTTGATAAGGCCAGGAACATTTCCTCGTATTTTTACGACTAGCTGTCTGCTGTCGTGTAGCTTTAGTTAGCAACGTTAATTCAACCTAACCTTGCAATTTTACGACCTCAAACTAAGATTTGTACGTGTTCGAAAATGAAGAATATTTAGTTCATTCTGATTGTAACGAACAGGTTTAGAAAACAGGATGTTCTTCTAATTTATCAGCCTCTATCAATGATATAGTGGCAGCGAATGTGTTAACATGGGGAAAAATAAAATTTCCGAAAGGCACACCTGTCCATTTGTTTACTCATATCAAAAAAAAAATTTGTGCTGTCCAATTTTAGCCAAATCAATAATTAATAACACCTGCCCTTATTTTTTCCATATGAATAAACATATTTATAAGAATATACTTACTACTCAAAACTTGCATCTTTCGAATATAATATTTTTGATTTATTATTATTATTAGTTTCATCTATTAAAGTTTTAATTGTAAGATTTGCAAATTGAAAAGAAGAAAATTGAGACATATAGCTCATATGGTGAAAAGAGTATGGTGTTAATAAACTCTTAAAATGCATAAAACTGGCATGTTTTGTTGGAACATTTTTCAGACCCCCCCTCTCCCTAACCCTGAAAGCATAAAGAAGAGCAAAAATTCAAAAAATTTATCTTACGAGGCCAACTTTCTTATTTGTTATGGCTTAGATTCGCTACTTGATGCCATAGATTATTTCAAATATAGGCAACCAGTATGAAAAATATAAATAAAAATATGTATAGATATTTTGTATATGATTAAAGAATTTTTTTCAAAGCACCAAATAGACCCCATAAAGAATGTAAAGTTATCTATTTAAGCATAATAGGTCTTTTAAACACCTAAAAGATAACTAAAAAAAAAAATCAGAGAAACTTTGGCCTTGATTTATAAATTAACTATGTAATATATAAAAAATGAGATATGCAGAAGGAAATAATAAAATAAATTATAAACAATAAAATAAAAAACAATTGCTCGAAATTGTTTTGAAAATTAAATATTTGGACCAATTTTCAAAATTAAACAAAAAATATTTTTTCAAAGTAAGCTAAGAATACAAACTACAATATAAAAATATAAATTCAGACTTAAAAAACAGTTTAAATTTTATGGGGAAAAAGCTTAAGAGTAGAAATAATTGTTATAATCAAAATTATTGACAAAGTTAACGAACAATTATATTGAGAATTTTACTATAAACTATGATAGATAGAATATTAGATTACTAGAGCATACATTAAAACAATGCTATCACGTTTCATTAAAGTTCTATTTTAAAGTATGTTACCCCCCCCCCCCATAAAACGCTGTTATTCAAACACTTTAATCTTCTCATTACACTTTAGCCAGTAAACATAATTCAAATAATAAGAACTAAACATAATATTTCTGGAGTAAATATAACATGCAATTACAATGTAGTGTAATAATCTGAAAATGGTACTGACCGTAATAAATAATTTATCATTTAAATCTGTGTTTTCAGCTTGCCTAGTCATAAAAACTGCTATTTCTTTATGAGTCTTTGTCATAGTAAATGTTTCTAAAATAAAAATTAAATAGAATATAAAATACTATGGTATAAGGACAGAATTTCAAGAATGGTTAGAAAATTCTGGTAGAAAAAGATTTCTTGTCTCAATGTTATAACGTTATTAATACCTTTTTAAAACATTGTTAATAGCATACCAGGTAAGGCTTCAGTTTTAAAATAGAAACATAATTAAGTTGCAAACGTCTCTTGCTAGAAATATTAATTGACAACATCTAAAAATGGATGTAAAATTGTTTCACTGGAAAGGTGAGCTTGTTAAATCTGTGGAACTCTCAGCCCAGCTGTATTAGCATACAATATCACACTGTACACGGAAAAGTGATCTAACGCCCAAATATGATTTTTCGAGTTTTAAATGCTATAATATTCTAAATTTAAACTTCTAGCCATTAAAGAAAAATTAAATAAATTATTAGAATAGATGGAATTTGGTAAGAGAATATTTACTTTTTCTAATCTACAATCCAATAGAAAAAATAAACTTCAGACGATTTTTCTGAAAAACTAGCATTTTTGCGATAGGTCTTTTTTCCACGACCAGTGCAACATAACCTCATACACTTACATGGTCGGAATAAAGGTTATACAAATTTAGCTAGCAAACCTGTCTCAGTGAACTCGGGGAGCCCTGGGCCGAGGTAATTTTTTTTGCTCACTCTATAAGGTAGATGGGTGTTTTGAACCCAGAACCCTTTCGATAAGAAGCAGTAATTCTGAAGACTCAGCAAATATAACTTGTTATTTAATTGTTTACATGCGATATGCCTATCCGTCGCCAGCAATGATATTAAATTTATAAAATTATAAAGAGAAAGATTAAACTTTGATGACTTGGGTACAGGATCTCCAACAAACTAAGATTCCTTTTTAAATCATTCCAACAAAAAAGAAGTTGAGATGTTGAGTTGTAACCAATAAAACCTTAAAATTTTATCATTATTGCTAAAGTGCAATCATTTTTTTTGCATCATAACAATGCTTTTGCGATTAATTTTTTTTTGACAAAGGCAAATTCAACAAATGCAACAGTTTACATGTTTTTAATCCGTTCTGTGCTACTTGAAATAATGTTGCTGTTGATAAAATAAATGCTATAACATTGGACCAAGACTTTTTTTTCCTTATCAGGGTATAAAATAAAGCTTTTAATTTAAAATACTTGATGAAGCTATGATTATAAAAGATAATGGATGGGATAAGTCAAAAATAAAAATGCAAAATTATAATTAAAAAACAAACAAAAACAGAATGACAAATTGCAAACAGAAATTTAGAATACCAACACATTGTATAACATTTTTTAAACTTATTTTTAATTAGTCAACAGATATCTCTTATTTATATTCTGTATTTTTTAGTCAGAATAATCTTTAAGTGTAAAATATAACAGCTTAATAAACTTTGTAGGGTCACATGGGGGGAATTATGGATCACTCTCTTTCCAGGGTAAATAATGATCACTAAGTTTTAAGGATTAAAAATGGTCTTTAGAAAAAAAAAATATGCCAAGTCATCTTTATACATTCTATTTTCTTATATCAAGTTCAAAAACAATGTAACTCTGCAGCAAAAATTAGGAAAAAAATACTTTTTACACTACTATAAAAACATCTTCAAAAAAGATTGTCTTAGAAAAACATGATTTTTTTAAAGATCCATACTGGAGAAACATATTTGAACTAACTATTTTGTTGGGGCTATTTTTCAATAGGAAAAGGTCTAAGCTTTTCATTCCGATATAAATTTTTTCATAATTACTTTTTAAAATGATTTTAAAGGTATATCGATTTATCCCCCAGTTTACTGGGGTAATTCTTGGTCACTGGGGTAATTCTGGGTCAGTTATATATTTTGATTTTTCAGGTGTTTTTAGCTACTTGGTATGCGTCATTTTGAAGCAAAAAATCAAATTAGGCTGCATTCCATTAAAAAATTCAAATTGGAAGTTTATTTAAAATTTAAATAACAAAAAATTTAATCTACATTGAAATAGCATGAAAATTCTATTTTTATACAATATTTTTACTGTTGCCATTGCTTTAAACTTACGAGAAACTTTATTTAAAATAAAAACTTTTGAAAGAATATTTATTTGTGCGATATAATTCAGTTTGGATGGCTGTAATAGAGTCATTGAATTTTTTTTTGTCAAAATAGAGTTTTTTTGATGGTTCATTATACATGTATGAAGAAAGATGCATAGAGAATTCTAACTTGGGATTAAAAAAGTATGCCAAGTTTCGCTTTCATTACTTTTATGTGCTAAAACAATCTTTATGTGCTAAAAAAGATATAATTCGGAATATTAATTTACTTATGCATTACTATAAAAAAAGGTTGATCCATAATTACCCCATGTGTGACCCATAATTGCCCAAACCCGGGGTAATTCCTGATCACTCAATAATTAAAATAAAACTAATAATAATTAAGTTTTAGGTAAAGTGATTGTTTAAATAAATTCTAAATTATTTAAGCTTACTCCATGCCAAATTAAATCTTTCTACCATTCATACTTTAGAAAAAAATAGGATATTGTGATTTTTTGATCCATAATTCCCCCATATGACCCTACTGGGTGGATGTATTATATATGTTGAGTTGAGCAGACAATTAATAAGGATTACAGTAAAATGACTGCTTAATATAAATTTCAATGTTATAGACACCTCAATATGCAGAACATTACTTAGATAGGAACAAATATATAAAATACTAAATTAGAATTTGATGGTTTAAAATAATCATTAATAATTTTAAACTGTGGTCAAGTGATAAAGCTGTTACAGAGAAACATTAACCTTTTTATTTAATTTTTTTTAACTGGAAAATTAAATTTAAAGGCAATTTGGGGAAGCTCAATGGTCAGGTGCAAAACCCTCTGGACCTATCAATGCAGTTTACCAACAACCATTGACAATTTATATATTTAATTTGTATAACGACAACTTTTTAGATTTGCATGCTGAATAAAGATAGTTCCATCAACATATAATAGCATTGAAATTCAGAAAATAAGCTTCCAAGTTGTTTTTAAACATTATTTAAATTTTTTAAAATTCATTTACATTATTTAGAATGTAAAATGTATGCTTAATACAAAGTATTTTTGAGAAAATTTGAAAAATATCTTCATGTTTATAATGAACAAAGTTATGTAACTACCTTTGGCATGGGCTGCAATAGTTATTTCTATGGCTGGTAAATTCACAAATACATCATAAAGTTCAACTCTTCCTTCTACAGCTGCATCTCGAAAACCAGCAATATAAGTAGGCAAAGCTGACAATTCAGAACTTCAGGATTTGTCAATTGCATATATGGATAGATAATGTTCCAGTCTTGTCTGTGCCACATAAATGCAGGAAGTGATCTTAAATATAAAAACATGCTTTCTTTAAAAATGAAAACATACATGAACTTTACAAGCATTTAACAATATTCAGTTTTTTTTAATGAAAAAACCTACTAAATTTTTATTTATGAAGCTTCAGACACAAGAAAAACATGATCCCAATTTTAAACAAAACCAGGGACAATAGAACTTATCCTTTGGAGCTTGAATATTATAAAATATAGTTTGGGAAAAAAATTGCAGTTTGCGATATCGCCATAACTGACAAAAAGCAAAACAATATAGGAATTGGTGCAATTTTTAACAAGGTATAGCAAAAAATAAAAGTATTGACTGCTGAATTATTTACCTTTAAAACATATGATTCTTTGAAGATTACCAACTATATAAGAAAATCTGATTCAAGGTATCCTTACAAGTTGAAAATGTCATTTTTCGAAAAATAAACAACAACTTTTTTTACTTCTCTTTATATTATTAACCAGGTTTTCTTATTTCTAAAATTGTCATCATTTTAACTGTGCCACAATTAAAACGGATGTAGCGATTAATTTAGTAAAGGTAAGTAGCAATAAAATCTAGAAGACTGTCCTTCTTCGACTGCTAATAATTTTTCTAAAATCATTTGAATTTAAGGTATATTCTATAGACACAAGTTTAAGGTTGAACTTTGTGGTATTGTTTTTGCAATCAGTCAAACAAGTTGTCTTCTGGCCTCATTGAAGTTTTTGACAAAAAAACTGCAATTTTTTGAAATAAAATTACCATATTAAAAAAAATTGGTATGTATTCAAGATTTTACATGCTAATTGTAGTTATAACCTTCACATATATACAAAAATACCTCTAAAGTTGCTTCCTAGCATATATTTTACAAAAAGTGCTCTGAACATGATGGGATATCTTAAAGCAATATCACTTTTAAAAGTTTACTTAGATTTAAAGGGGCCAGTTGTCACATTCACGTTCGCAACTCGCATTCTCGAAAGTATAACAAAAAAAATTGACAACTTTTGACAACCATAAATTCAAATGGACTAAGTCACCCAATGAACTAAATAAACCTTATTTCTTTATTTACACTTTGGAGGAATGCAAGTTTTGCAACTTGACCCTTTCTTTTATTTAACCATAAATTTTGTCGTGATTGAATTTTCATGCTAAAAAACTTAAGAATTCCTTATTAATTCTACATACCTCACAAACCAAAGTAGAGTGTCTAAACGATGGTGATAGACAACAATGCGTTTCTTTAGGAGCAGTGCAGTATAAATCAAAATTGTTTCAAGTCCAAAAGTTTTAACAACATCTGTAAAAAATTGTTCACTACTTTAAAAATAAAGCAAGAAGAGAAGAAAGATAGCAAGAAGACAAGAGATAAAGAAGAAAGACTTAAATTATTTTATAGCTTTAATAGTCTTATTATTTCGATGACCAGATAGGGTCACTAAATTTATTACATAAAAAATTATTTCAATTTTTTATAGGCAAACTAATAATAATAAAAAATGTGAACAGACAAAACAATTTATCCAAATTTGAAAAAATCCCTTTGCAATAGAAATAGTAACGTACAGGAAATAAGCTTTGGTAATCATAAAAACAGAAATGGTTTTGTCAAATCAGGAAATTTGAAGTTTTGTTCAGCCCCATTTCTAAATTTGAAGTTTAACTTGTAGGGTTCAATAAACTGCTTGATTAAAGTTATTATCATACAATTCTTCAGTTTACTATAGTGGGCCCAAATGGGTAGTATTTTTATATATTGGTAAAAACCTTAATCCTTAGATTATAAACAGAAGACAGGGGTCAATTGACTTCCTAATGAATCACCCCAAAATAACAAGAACATTAAAATATAAATACCAAAAATACCTTTTGCAGGCACACACGAATATGCACTTGTTTTATCAAACTGCCTAACTGTAAAAGTTCCATTGTCCTCTGTTGGGCATGTTCCTTTAACTAATACAGAAATATATAGCTTTAGTATTTCAGCTGGATTCCCAGTCTTACAGTAGGTTTTGCTTAATATCTGAGATAAGCTTTCATACTTTTCAGGATTGAAATCTTGAGTTTGAAGCACAAGGACAAACTGTTTTACCTATTCAAAATAAATTTTTGAAATGAAACAAAGTTGAAAATAGATATTTTATGTATTTAAAAAGCTATTATATTTTATACTTTGCATTTTATTCATTAGTTTAAACAACTTTAAACAGTAACATTAAAAACCCCTCTCACACTTAAAGATAAAACTTTAAATAAAGGCTTTGCACTTAGAATTCTCAACTTATTAAAATTTTAGATAAACCACAAAAAACTGCAAGATACACTAAAAAGGAACAAACCTAGTAAAGATATAAGCTTGTAGAATGTTTTCACACTAACCATATTTAAACTTGGATTTGAAATAAAATTTCATAAAAAAAATATTTTAAACAATAGATAATATAAATTTGAATCTAAGTGAGGTTAGGAGATTATCAGGAGTAAACACATTGCTTCTATCTCTGTAACACAACAATCACTCAGAAGTTTACAGAGTCATGTGACTGAATACATGTGTTCCTATTGGTTGCACTTAGGAGAATGCAAGTTTTAAAACCCAACTTAACTTTTTAATTAAAAAAAAGCGAGATATTGCAAGGTTTTTCAACAACCTCTAAAAAACCTTCTAACAAAACAAAGTACAGTAGAACTTTGATTATCCAATCTAATTGGGACCAGAGGTAAGGTGGATAATCAAATATTCAGGATAATAGAGACTTCTGGAATGTTTGCGGAACACAAATTCGCAACGTTTGAAATGAGTGCTGGTTTTGCAGTTGCAAGCATTGAGTTTTGGGGTTAAGTTATCTATGAAACTGAGACTTCCTGACAAAATAAAGCTCTAAAATAATATTAAATCATGCCATACAGAATTTTATAAATTATGGTAAAACTCATCTTAATCACACTGTAGTTTCATATACATTTTTTTGATAAAATGTGCATTTTAAATCAATCTTAGCAGTTAAAAGTATTAAGAAAATAAACTTTGGTTGTTTTGTTCATAACATAACTTAGCTATTTTTGCATATCTATATTAAGAAACTTTAAGACATGTATCATCTGACTAAACAAACTACTTAATTCAGCTGCATCTTATAAATTAAGTTATTACAGGTAATTTCAACTTAGACGACTTTATTTTTAAACTAAAGTGCTTTAGGATAAGAATGAGACAATTCGATTGGCTAAGCTAATTTGAATTTTTTTTAACATGCACATTTTTAAGCTACCTGTAGAAAGTAGATCAAGTACACTTTAAAATACGATACAATTTTGATTGTTGCTGCTGCAAGATTCACCATGACATCTAATTTACCGAATGTTATTCGAAAATATATTGTACAATTCCATGATTTCGATGCCAGAAGATGCAAGAATGTAGTCTTTAAACAGATAAAAAAGCGGAACATTTCAAAATCAACCATATATCTTCTTTTAAAAGAGTACAGTGAATAATTACCCATCAAAATTACTTGAAATTTTGGAAAAATTATCCAGAAAAGAACTGAACTCTTGTAACAAAGGTTAAGAAAGTCGTTTAAAAGAAATCTGATAGTTCAGTGTGCCAAATCATTCGGAAATTGAAGGTATAATATATCGAAATCTTATGTGCTCAAAATTATTCAAAAAGATTTTAATTTAAAATCATTTGAGGAAAAAAACTGTTTCAAAATACATAAAAAATCAAAAACAATGAGCAAAGAAAAACTGCTTAAACATTTATCGGAAATTGATTCCATTTGGATAAGTGCTGAAACTCGTCATTAATGAAAAGTCTTATTTCATGCATGATCCCAATGTTGCTGGTGGTAGTAAGTACTACCATTGTGCGTCATTTGATTCTGTTTCCGTAAAATATAGAATCAAACCTAAAGAGAAATTCGTCAGAAAAGTGATGGTGTGGCATGATATGGATGAGAATCTGTCTAAACCAGTCTCTTTGAGGGAACTATAAACAATAAAATTTACCTGTAACAATGTATAAAGATAGTACTGATACCCTTCATCCTCCAACATCATCGGAAAGCAGATATTTTGGTCTGGTCCGATATGGCTATCAGTCATTACATGAAAGAAGTGACAAAGAACCTGAGGAACCAGAATATTGATTTCATACCTAAGGCGGACAATGCGCCTAACGTCCCACAAGCAAGAGATAGAAAAATTCTGGGTAATTATAAAATGTAAATATCAGTACGAGAAAAAGAAGCTAAAAATTTGGCCTAATTTAAGAGGGTATATCATCGTTTCCTTAAATCAGTATTGGAAGAAACTATACAAAATGTCACGACGACGGTTAGAAGAAATCTTCGCAAAATGGAACATACAGTTGTATATTGGTCGATATGAAGTACCAAAAGTAAATAAAATTATTTGTTTGTCAATTTGATGCAGGCAGCATTCATGTAATGTAGTAACATTTTGTTGATTTTAAAAGAAAATCAAGTTGTCTCATTCTTACCATGGACATGCTTTATGTTGACTAATAAGTCAACTATAGTTAAAGATGTCCAGTCAGAACTATAAAATTAAGTTACAGAAAATAAACAAGCCAAATGATTAATAAACATAGAACAGCAACAATAGCAAAATAATGAAGAAAACCGATAGAAATTGATTATGAAATTAAAAGGGAAATAAAGTATCAGTAAAATTACATACTCTGTGTGAATTAGGAAGTTCTACCATGTCTGTAAGATGCAAGTAAAACCAATATTGATGATGGTGATAATAACAAAATGGAACAAGATGTTGGTCATGATTCAGATCTAAGCTATTTAGAAGGCCACATTTGTTGATTATGAGAGATTTAAGCTCAGACGCTATAGAGGGGTAGCTCCAGGTCCATAAAACATCATTACTTGCATCTTTTTCTAAAATAAAATAAAAGAATCTACTTAAATCAATCCAATAATGTTTATTTCGAACAATAATCCTACGTATTTCAAATAATAAACCATAATTTAATTTTTAAAGGGGAAAAATAATTGGACAATATTAATATGGGAATCAAAATAACTTTAATTTGCAAAGAAGAATTGATTATCGAAACCATCTTAATTTTTTTGTTGTTTCTAAGGTCCAGACCGGCAGTTGCCAGTCTTATCTTGGACAGCAAATCGGACTTCCACACAAAGGATCCAAATTAAGAGGAATTCCGCCCTTGATCAATGAGCTTGTAATTCAGAACCTTGGTCAAGTAATGAGGTTTTGTTCACTAAAAGACCTAATTTTTTTTTACTCAATTAATGTAACGAGGGTGCCTGTCCTACTCTACTCTGTTTTTTTTTGGCAATAGGTATCAAACAGGACCCTCTGATACAGAGTCAAAGTTTTAGTCATTGAGCGATTGAAGCACAAAGTACCGTTTCTCAAACTCTGTAGGTTCACTTGACAACCAAATTGCAAATTTTTCTAATCTAGGGGTATCTAAGACTACATTTTAAACAAATGTGCATAGAAGTAGATAAATGTAAGGAAATACAATTTATGTTTGGTTAGAAAGTAAAAATTTGTATTGCTATAGCTAGCCTTGGAATTTGTAAATTTGTCTTTTAAAAATTTTCCCTAATTTTTAATGCAAATTTGATAACCCAGTGTAAAATCAAACCTTTAGGTTAATTTGCTTAATGCATACCATAATCAAATTAATTTTATTCCATGACCAAAAGTAAAACCCAAGTTTTTCTTAATATATTACATACACAAGCATAACACGGATTTAAATGATTTACACAGTTAATTGTACTAAAATATTTATGTAAAGAATTTTTATTTATAAAAAGCACTATGAAATATATTAAATAGTTGGCTATAAGAGCACTATGATCTACTAATTCTTTTCATCTAACATTTTTAAATACTTTCCAATTTATACCATGTATAAACAGACGACATGGCTTGTACCACAAACAAATACTGGCGTAGCCACCTCGATAACCCATTGTCTGCCAAAAGGATCCTCAAGGCGAAGATGCGTTATCTCGGCTTATATACTACCATTAACGTTGTAATGTGGAATAGTGGTACGAACATGGGCGGTAAATTAGCGCCACCTAGTTGTTGATGGAATATTGAGGTTGCGTGTGTGGTAACCACGATACTGGCAGCAATAAATGTGTTTGTGTGATGGTATACTTTAATAGACCTGTTCCTGTATTAACAATCTTAGTCACTGTTTTGTACGATAGACACTTTAGTAACTTTTATTGTATTCCGAACATCAAGCTTGTTCCAAACTGTTGGTTTACCACAGAGTTTTTCTGCCTTGCTGCTTTGGTGTGAGGCGCCTTATAAGCTTTGCAATCCAAAGCTAGAGATAGGCAGCTGGAAATGTTACCAATACAAATATACAAATTCAAAGGAACATTGAACTGATTGTTAATCGGTAGAAAGTTTTTAAATTTAAGAAAAATACTTGAGCTATAACACTTTTAGCTACTTACTTTCCGAGTAATTTAAATGAAGAAAAAATGACATCATTCAAAAGCATGATAGTAATAATTTATCAAGAGTTAAAATTTTTTTTTTCAATAAATCTTTTGATAAAACTGATCTGGGCGAATACAGAAAGAATGATAAAATACAGAATCCCACTTGCATTTAAAAGAAAGAACAAAAGTTTTACCACAAAATATAAGAAAACTTGTGTTATGACACTTATCATTCAAGCTTTTCAATATAAACTTTATTTAATTATCTTACCTATTATACCGGCAGATACTAGTTCTGATAAACAAGCCATCAGCAATTTTGGAAAATAATTTCGTATTTCGCGTACGAAATATTCCAATTGAACCAAAACAAAACTAAAGAGACTTTTAACAAATTACATATTGCCAACTGTATTCTTCAAAAAATATATAAATTTGTATATTTAAATTAGTGACGTACACGTGTTTGGTTTTCTTTAACTTAAAGTGGTTAGTGCCTTTGGGTAAATTTAAAAGGTTTGGTGTTAATGCATTGGTTTAGTTTGGTTTGAATATATCGTCGCACTTGAGGTACACGAGGTCTATGTCGATCAATTGGGAAAAACCAAGGTGTAAGGGGAGGACAATTTATTTAGTGATGCTATTTTGACAATTTCCTGCCCCCTTTCCCCCCTGGTGAGAATTCGGGATATTTGGTTCAACCCGTAATCTCTCGTAAGATTTTTTAAAATTCGCATTTTTTTTTTGTAGAATTTTAAATAGTTTTTTTTAAAGCCCTTCATCTTTAAAAAAAATTCGTTGACTCCAATATTCTGCTGTGGGCAGGTAAACTGCAGTAACAACAATGGATTAGACCATTTATTTTACTTCGAAATAATTAGTCTATCCCAATGTTTTATTATACGCTAGATAAATTAAGTTTTTGCATCAATGATTTAAGTCATCAGGCATTTTACTGCAGTTTACCTGCCCACGGCAGCATTGATATCATTCACCTCTGAAATCTTTAGAGATTGAATCTGTAATCAACTGTGTGGTTTAACAAACAATTGAATCGGTGAGTGCAGAAACAACGTCAATCACAAATTTTTCAGGAGGGGGAAAAACGTAATAACTCATCCATTATTTCTGCACTCAACACTCGAAACAAACGTCCTGTATTTACGGAACTACTCAACAGACTAAAGTAGTTTTTGCACACAACACGCATCTTGCCTTTTTTCGCTTATTTTCATGAAAACGAGTTTTCGGATTTTTTTTGACTGAAGTGGTTTCTGCACTCACCGATTCAATTATACAATGAATGCAAGATGCGTAGGAGAAACGAAACGTTATTCTGTTGCTATGATGCTTTTCCAAATTTGGGAGAAATCTGGCATGTTAGATGAATTTTTAACTAAGTTATTGTGGTTTTTGAGAATATGGTCAGTTTAGTAAAAGGTCAAGTTCCCAAATGCTAGAAGTTTTAACCAAAATTGAATTAGAGGAGAAATTGAAACTGTGATTAAGGCCCTGATTAAACTCCCAAGTTGGTTGGTACATATATTTTCAGGCTTGTGTGCTTGGTCAGAGATCCGCTTATAAACCTTCGTCAAGTAAGAAAGACACAACTCACAATCACACACATACGTGACAGATGCTGCCATCTATCGCGCGCCATCTCCGCAATTTTAGACATGTCCCTGAAGGGGAGGGAAATAGTCTCCAGGCAATTGTACCCGTGGGAAACTGCGAAATCACCACCCACAGGACTTTCGGGCACAACAGATTTAACGAGCACGTACTCCGCATATACTCGGCGGGTCTTCAGCAACCAGGACTCGATCGCGGGACCTTTCGATCCGGAGATCGATACTCTGACCACAGGGCTCCCCACAGCCCCAAACTCCCAAGAATGTGTAGCAACTAAAGAATTCTGACATTCTTGTTTTTTAACATACGTTTCGTATTCTTTTAGGTCAAACACGAAGCGTAAGTTATTTCAATGGTAAATTTATAAGACACTTTGCATTAATAAATGTTAGAAGGGACAATTAATTCGAAGAAAACTAACATAACTTGCTTGTTTATTCATTGGACACAAAATGTCTATTTTTCGGCTCGATCAAAATATTATATTTCACGAAATTAATGTGCTTCTGAAAATTTCTAATTTTGCAAGGCTGAAGCCCTGTAAGATATTTTTATACCTCTTTTTAAGGCGGTGCGAAATAAACTTCTTTTTCGATTTTGCTTTTGCCAATTTCCGCTGCAAACTTGTGTATTGATAGTTATACCACTTAGTTACGTATTTTCACGATGTAATACTGGTAGTTATCACGAGTAAAAATTTGTGTAAAAAAACAATTCTTCGGGTTCCATTCCATTCCGGCGCGAAAATAAAGTTTCAGCAAATTTTACTGTAGAGTAAACATTAAGCATTTCCCTTGTAGTTCAGGAAAAAAACGTGCTTTTGGACCTGAATCCAAAAATAAATAATTTATTAATAATTATATTATTATTAATTATTAATTATTAATTATTAATTATTAATTATTAATTATTAATTATTAATTATTAATTATTAATTATTAATTATTAATTATTAATTATTAATTATTAATTATTAATTATTAATTATTAATTATTAATTATTAATTATTAATTATTAATTATTAATTATTAATTATTAATTATTAATTATTAATTATTAAAAAACATTCGCTCATAGTTCTTGATGCAAATAATACTTAACGAGATATCAAGAAACGAATTCACCTTTATTTATTTTAGCTTCCACATTACGTTTATAACGTAAAAAGTGGAAGGTTTTATAATCGTTCAGTCCGTCTGTCCGTCTGTCCGTCACCCACTTTCACAGAGCGAACCAAAAGTCGCACAAACAATTGGGATACGTCATTTTAAAGCAAAAAATCGGGCTAGGTTACATCCCAAATTTCATTAAAAAATTTAAATTAGAAGTATATTTAAAATTTAAATAACTAAAATTTTAATCTGCATTGAAATAACATGCAAATTCCATTTTCATTCAATGAGCGAACCAAAAGTCGCACAAACGATTGGAATACGTCATTTTAAAGCAAAAAATCGGGCTAGGTTACATCCCAAATTTCATTAAAAAATTTAAATTAGAAGTATATTTAAAATTTAAATAACTAAAAATTTAATCTACATTGAAATAACATGCGAATTCCATTTTCACTCAATATTTTCACTGTTGCCATTTCGTCAAACGTACGAGAAACTTTATTTAAAATAAAAATAAAACCTTTGAAAGAAAATTTATTTATGTGATATAATTCGGTTTGGATTGTTGAAATATCACAATAGACTTCTCTTGATGGTTCATTATACAAGTATGAAAAAAGATGTATAAAGAATTCTAATTTTGCATAAAATATATGCAAAGTTTCTCTTTTATTTTTAAAGCATCATTTTTACGAATTATATATTTTTCGAACTATAAATTAAATTCCGGCGACTAAAAGAATTATATTTATTAAAAATTTGCATCATTATTCCACGAATTCCAAACAAATTTAGCAAACGATAATGAGTAATTTTTAATTTGACAAAGTATATTAATGAAAATAGTTAATTTTGGCGTTTACAATTCTAAATTAGAAGTCTCTGTTAGGCGAATTTCTTTCTGATGTGTATAATAAATGTGTTTCCTGTGAGCATAAATATGGTGTGGAAGCGGTTTTAGTGACAGGTTCTGTAACAAACCAACTTGTTTATCTAATGAAAAATTTTCCGCGTCCATACGTATCCTTTGAAAGAAATGGAAGGTTAAATTTAGAAAGTTACAGAAATGATATTTCACCAATGTATATTTTCAATTACATTTTAGATGCTTGCTTAGTGTAATTCTTTCTCGATGTTTTGAGTGGCCCCCAATAGAGGCTTTAAAGTATCTCATACAAATCGTCATTTTTATTCGAAACGCATAAAGTTTAATATAATCTGATTTAGAAAAGAGTGTCATAATTCGATCAGGACGAATAAAAAAAAAATCGATCGGAAGCGATATATTTTACTTTATTCTCAACATATAATAACGTTTTTTTCCGATTTTATGTGTTCTATTAACGCATTTTTTGCTTTTCCAATAAAATAATCGAAAAATACGTCAGATTTCAAGATGCTATTCCACGTATGCTTTTTGACTCTAATTTTGCATTTCAGAATAAAATATTTGGATAATGTTTTTTGTTATGAAACGTGAAACAAACGAATAATTTATTATAAAAGTCTAACCGCCTATTCATGGCACTCTGAATTGGGTCGAAAACATCTGTAAACGGAAAAAAAAGGAAACATAACAAAAAAATTCATTACTACTAATTATTTTAATATAGGATTTATTATTTTTATCATTTCCTTTTCTGTCTTTTCCCGATTATTTCGACCCGACCCAAAGTGCTCTCCCTGAATGCGCGGTCGGACTATAATATGTAGTAAAAAATAACTTAATTTTTTTTATAGCAACTGAATTATTAAAAAAATATTTTATTCATGAACTTTTACTTAAGTCTTAAAGAGTTATTTCGGGAAAATTGTAAGAAATAATATAATTGATTAGTTGGAATGCTTCTGGGCGTCAATTTCTAGCCTTAGTCCACACTTTTGACGCAGCCACAAAATCATCGTTTTAACCGGGGGCTTACGAGAAAGCAATGCTATTGTACAAGAAACAACGTACGCCAATGATAGATTTTCATGAGAAGGTGGTTCGTTTGCAATAAGACAAGAATTTCAATTCCTACTGGAAATTTTACATACACACAAACAATACTCAGGGAATATTTTCTTCATTTCAAATGAAATATTCCTGACAGCCGGGATATTTCTATGCTGTGAATATCTAGAATATACATTCCTATTTTTTAGAAAGGGAACACACTATCGAACCACAAAACCATTAAGTGAAATTTAAGTGCTCAACCAAATTACATTATTTGAAAAGCGTTAATTGCATTTAAAGCGTATGCGTCCTGCCCAAAGTATGGAAGCACGTTTATTTCAAAATTTTATTTTTCGAATGCAGTTAAAAATTCGAGGAATGAAAATCATTATAATTATAAAGAAACAGTCAATGAATTTAAGCAAAGGTTTACAATAATAGGAGGCATCAAGAACCAAATACCTTCTTACGTAATGCAGCTAGAAATGCCCGAAATCATAGCTTTTAATGTGGTGCCTTGAAACAAGTAAAACTAAACTATTCTCATTGAGATTGTTTTTTATTTTATGAAAATTCATTAATAATAGCTTATAATATTTGTATTTTCTCTCCTTTTTTTAATTAAATAAAAAGCCTCATGTGAAGAAATATAAAATAAAATAGTAATTTTGATCGATATTCTAAATTTAGAATATAGATGGAAATAAGGGAAAGAAAAATAAGGCAATAAATGTGAGATTATGGGTCTAAGAACACTTCTCACCTCTGAGATTACAATTTTGATTTCATGCATTTAAAAAGGATGCATTAATATAAAATAAGCTCTAGATCGAGTTCCCCAAACGACAATGAACCTTTTCAAACCTCAACAATTACATTCAAATTTAATACAAGTCGAAGTTTTAATAGTAGCCAATTAAAGACTTTTTTTAGTTTTGAAGAAGAATGCAAAAGCAGCTTTTATAAAATTAAATACGTGTTGTTATTTTTTAAATTTTCGTAGAGTATCACGAAAGTACAAATTTTAGTTTCATGATTTATTTTTATGAAAAGTAAATACTAACATCTAACAGGGTGTCTATTGATAACCCCAAAGTCTTTTGTATACACATTACCCAACGAACGCTATCTCTAAAATATAAATCTATGATAATGAAACTTTTCACAAACAACTAAAATAATTAGTAAAATCCAGTTACTTTCTTTTTCTTAATTGAGGGGGTTTCCAAATTATCCATTTTCGTTGCGAGATAAACTCCTTAATTAATAGAGATACATGAAAATCATGACAAAATGCGTCTTTTTTTTATCTTTAAGTGGTGCAATTAAAGAATTAATTAGGCCTGTACGTGCTTTTAAAATATCATTTAACAAAAATTGTTCGGGGATTCCACTCGATTTTTACATCCTACATCATCATTGTACCCTGTGTTGATTTTTTTTTATTTTCTTAAATATATACTCCATATTTTTATTCTGGTAAAATTTATCTTAAGAATTCTTTAGATAAAAATGTAACAAAGAATTTGGGATTACTTTAAACTTTTTGATAAAAAAACTGTCTTCTTGAAGTAAAAAAATATGATACTCATAACCGAAGTTTGACAAAGGGGAAGACAAGGACTAAAAAGACTTTTTTTTTGCTCTTGAGCAAAAAAACGATAAAACAAATCTGTAAGTGTGTGAAACACGTCAGATGCTCATCGAATTTTTTTATTGGGTTTTCGGAATCTTAAGAAATCAAGGGCTTTAATCAATATTCTGTTTTTCCATAAGTTCTGACGATTAACTTGGTAATTCCGTGGTGATATTATTAATTTTTCATCTTTTTAAATTCAATTATTGCAAAAAGGTCGTCCATAGTTTGAAGAAATGCTTTAATAAATTTGACATGAATCGACTATAAAGGACAGGAGAAGTGTATTAAGTAGAGTATTTGACATAAAATAATTAAATATTGTATTTATCCTAATCTTCACTGACCTAAACTACTAAAGGAAATATGCGTTTCGAGAACGGACTGGTTAAATGTAACTACAAAATCTTATTTGAAAAGTAACCTGAGGCGTTGCCAACTTCTCATCTTAAAGTGTTACGTCATCATGGACACTCCATTGGATAACACGTGATTTTTTGTCCTCATGCAAATTGACTTATCTAAAGAGTACCCTGAATAGCTTGGTTAGACAGTTTTGTTGTTTGTTAGTCAACTGTTAGTAGTCAACTGACTCTTTTGGTTAGTAACTTACTCCTTTATTTTTCTGTTCGTGGAGAGGGCTAACTTATGATAATTTGCTTGCGCAGTAGATATTTTTTGTCTTCAATTTATAGTTCTACCAAGAGTCATTTAGGTAGAACTAAGAGATATTTGCTAAGACGATTGGCACATTCAATACCATGTTTATTCGATTAAATAAATTATTAAAATATTATTTATTTGCTTAAAATGGGAAATAGGAACTGTATGTTCAATTAAAAAAAATAGTGTTCAATGTAATTAAAAATATATGTGTATTAAACTGGAAAATTTTTATTTCAAATAATATACGACATATTGTCTTAGTCTAAAATAAGGTTTATTTATTATCTATGGTAGTATGGTATCTTTAAATGTAAAGGATTTTTTTTTATTATTCTTTTAAAATTTCAATAAAAGTCTATAGCAATATCAACGGTTTAAAAGATTAAATAAATGGGTTTCGAAATTTCTTACTATTTATCTTATTTCCATACTTTTAATGGAAAAACAGATGAGAGAACAAGCATTCGAGATAACATTTATTTGCTAACTTTTTGTGACATTAAAGTATGTATTTATTTACTTTAGAACATGAGAATAAAAAAATGAACCCTTTGATCAGAAATAGGAAATGCTATTTAACAGAATAGATTTTGGAAACCTGCGAATTTTGGTATAATTTTTTAAGTAAAGAAAATAATAAATAGTGTCTGAACAAATTGTAGAATTAATTCGGTTAATTCGGTCGTTGATGTGTACAATAAAATATGTATGGTGAATTTATTCATCTGATTAATTGGAATTTGAAATACTACTGAATAATTATTTACTTAATAATTATGTAAAAATCCAAAATCACATTGCCGCGACAAAACATATTTTTTGAAATTCCATATAAAACGATGTTGTTTCAATATTCTGAAAATACGCCAATGAACTATTGTATATTGCAGATAAAACATATATATTGCATACCTTAAACATTAATGTTAGGGGTAACAGAGCTTGCAGCAAAAAAATTGTAACAATATAGTTAGCAATGCACTTTGTTCCCAATTTTTGATGTACATGAAGTATAACTGAAAGTTGGATGTACTTTCTGAAATTATTTAAAAAAAATCTTTATACGGGTTGGTTGGGGTAATTTATGGAGAAAAATAAATGTTTCTTACATAGGGTGGGCTGCGGAAATTTCGAGCCTGTATTTCTTGGGGTTATTTTCAGGTAATTTTTTTAGATAAAACTTATATTAATAAACCAGTAAATTATTCAATTGTTTTAGGCTTTTATTCATAATGTAAAAGTATAAGTACATTATTTTACGAATACGTAACCGCTTTTTGTAACAGTTACTGTTACTTTCGTTAGTTTCTGAAACTTGGGTCATTTGATATTCAATCGAGTTTAACCTAGGCTATAGGTAAACCAAAATCAATAATAAGAGTTCAAAATAATCTAATTAAAAAATAACCTTGTTGATCATATTCAATATATTAAAAACAAAACTTAAGTGAAGTCATTTTTTAATACAATTTATTTCAGTTATTTTAGTTGCTGTTTCTATTCTCCAATGATAAGACAACACTTTTGGTGTTAATTTTATTATTTCAAATTGGAATCACGTATATTTTAAAATTTAAAATTCCAGGTAAAGCATTTGGTTGACAGAAAACAATGAGTTTGTCATTGCTGTCTCTTTCACGAACTCATGAAACGAAGACAACAATGACAAAAAAATTATCTTGTAAAAGATAAATAGAAATAGAGCGATAAAGAATATAAATAGAATAATAAAAATGGTTTTAAACCAAAACTCACTTACTAATTGTTTTTGAAACCAAAAATCGAAGTTGACAGAGAATCTTTTTTTAGTGAAAGGAGTTCAATTAAAAAACACGTGGTGAGTTTATTAATTTTGAATGCAAATAGTTTCATATAGTAAATACAAAATTACTTATATACTTAATTACTTATATATAATTAATACAAAATTATTTATTACTTATACCTCATATTTTAATCCCCCATCTTGTATTTCTACTACAAATGTTATTACTAATTTATTTTATATTCATTATTTGTTTTGTAACTATTACTTACTATATTTTTATTCTCCCTCTTCCCTATTACTTATCTATATTTTTATTTTCTCCCAATGGACTTTAATGCTTCTACAATAACAAAATAAAAAAGGTATCGGAAGTAACGGATAATATGTACTTACATTTCAATAACATAAATCAACACGACCCACTAAACGTTATTTTATGCCCCAGTGAATTATCTTCTTCCGGCTAAAGAGAACTCAATCTCAAAAACTCTTATACCTTATTTCAAGATACAATAACTGGAAAAGATCAAATGACTTTTTCTTTTGTGTGACGTGCCGAGTGGAAAGTCAATATTTAGAAAGTCATTTCACTTAAGCGACAAACAGCGAGGAATGAAACGCCGATGGGTTGCCAGACTTTCCAAACTTTTGAAGCCCTCATTGAAATTTCGAGAAATAGTTGAGTTCTTTTGTGAGACAGTTATTAACTGTTACAGTTAGCTGCAAAATCAAAGTTTTGTAAGGCGTTGTTGTGGAGTATAAGGGTTAGAGACGTACGTCTTGATGAACAACATGCAATGAATAAACACTAAATATTTAAATATTTAAGCCAGTAATAAACTTTTAATTTCTTAATTAGCATGATACTTCATAAATTATATTAGTTTCGGTATGTCACAGCAATCATTCAGGGATAAATTCAGAATCTTTTGACAAAGAGATCCAAATGTCCCACCTTAACGGGACACATGCCTAGCATCCCACAGCCCTAGGTCTCGAAAGCTGAAATGGGAACGGCAGGCCTTGGCCCACTAATGGGCTGTTGCTCCGAGGAGTTTTAGCTTTAGTTAGATCCAAATGTGTTGAACAATCTACACATCAGTCTATCTTAATAAAAAAGTAATGTTATTGATACTATTTATTGCATAGTATATTGGTTTCACAGCGGGCATGTCCAAAAATGAAAGTTGTATTGCTTAAAAAAAATAACTAATTTTTTGTTGCATAATTGTAAGCATAACTAAACATCCATTGAAAAAGACGGAATGACCAGTGAATCATTGATTTGGGGAATCCTTGACCCTCTCCTTTGGTACCCCCCCTTTCAATAAACTTTAAAAAATGTGTTTAAAAATAAAAATTCTACAACATTTAAATGCAACGAAGTAAATTATTTTAAAGGAAAAAATGATTTTTTTTGGCAAAATATATTCCAATATAAAAGCACCTGCAAACTTCTACTTCTATATTAATTTTGAGTCTGAATCAGAGATTCGGCTTCACTCAGATGCCAGGTAACTTTTACATTCTTCTAGACATAAAAAAGGACCGACTGTATACATTCACAGTAATTTCAGATATTATATCTAAAAATCTATCATTTAACTATTATGTACAGATCCTTAAAGTAAGAATAAAAAAACACCAGTTCGTATAGATATATATCAGGCACGAAAATGTAAAAATTCATTCTTTAATAGACATTATACAACATCTACATAACCCAATCAAAAAACTTGTGAAGAAAAAAAAAAGAGTAGCTCAACACAAAGATTTTCGAAATTTACCCAACAGGAAACGTCGCTTCCTTTGAAACAACCGGTCAAGAATAACAAACCTTTGTTTATGCTTTATCCTCCTATGAAATGCAGGTAAGGCCGCTTTGGCGAGATTCCTTTAAACGGCTTGGCGAAAAGTGTTTGAGTTGAAATCCACGTGGCAACCTGGCCTGTTTCAGAACGTGGTTTGGCACTCGATCGGCGGACTGCGCTTTCAATTCAAGTGGAAACGGAATCAACTTGATAGCGGTTTCACCTGCCGTTAAGCGGTACTTTTGGACAGGTAAATAGTTTTTATAGCTACGTTATTGGTGAAATTATAGGCTGTCAATTCTTTAAATATGTTTTTTTTAAAGTTTTTAATTTTTTTAATTAAATGTGCTATTTTATATATTTTAAATTTTCACACATTGTATTTTAATATGTTACACATTTCTTTGTCTAGGAAATATTGAATTTTTGTGTGTAAGTTTTTAAAAATATATTAGAAATTTTATTGTTTGATTATTTATTTTTTCCCCATAAAACTATTTAAAATTTTTGTAAACAATATTAACGTTTTCCAAAACTTTTTACTGATGACAGTGACTAACTCTTAAAATATTGTGATGGTATTTTTAATGGTACAAATGTTGTCTATTTATTTAAATTAAAGAAAGTAATATTCTTTGGCTTAGGTTGAAAGTTTTTTTTTTATAACAACTATTTTATAATTTTTAATTGAAGTTATCGAGTCAAATTTTTTTTTTATTAGAAAGACAAAGGGTACTTTAAAAAAATATTTTATAATATTATTGCAAATAAATATAAATGTTGATCCTTAAACGCTAAATACACCAAAATAGCCAATAAATTTTTATTCATTAAGTGTTATGCATTAAACACATTTAAGACAAGTCTACTCTATACCCTACCCTATACTTTAGTGTATCTCTATATATTAAGTTATATCATTACGCGCTTAAAGTTATACTATACTTTTTAGCATGCATTATTAGTTCTGTTATTTCTGTTTTACGTTAAGATAAGACTAAACTTTATAATGTAGAATAAAATACTTCAAAATTATGTAATTTTAATTTAAAACTGCCTTCATAATTCCAATCACAAATGAAACAGGACAATTTAGTCGAGTTTTATACAATTTCTATGTAGAGGATTATATTATTTTTATTATATCGCAGTTAAAACAATCGGCAATAAATAATATACTTATGTTGGCGAATAAATAATAAACTTATGTTGGCGAATAAATAATATACTTATGGCGGCGATTTCACTGCGGAGCAATATTTTATTTCGGTACATGAAAAAGGAATAGCTATATAGTAATTTTATTAAAGACCAAAATAATAATACAAATAATAAGTAAAATAAAAAGTAAAGCATTTATTGTTAATAATTACAAATTTTAAACACATTTCCTACTTATTTAAAGACTCAACATTAAAAATGATTGTATCATGAAACAATTTCATTTTAAAATATTGACATCAAAGAATCTTAATTACGACGTCAGATAATAACCACCATAAAGCGATTACGGTTTTATGTTACGGATTTTACTTTTATTTGAAGTAGTTTTTATTTTTTATTGTGAAAAGGCTATTTACAAAGCTATCAATATAACAACTGTGTTTTGTTAAAAATGCACAATAAATTAGAACTCTTTAACCACACAAATTAAAATATATTTTTAAACGTCATTCCAATAGAAATTTGATATAGCATTTTAACATAGTGTAAAATAATACAAATATTTTTAAATGTTTTTTCTTCGTAATCCGAAATGGCCCCATTACAGTAACGCAACAGCTAACATTTTATTGACAGTTCGAACATCTTTTTTCACGTAATTTCGTCTTGTATTTATTTTGCTATAACTTGATTTTCTTTAAAAGGTTTTGAAATGTGACCGTTTTCCGATAATTCATTAAAGGAAAATTCCTTAATGCAAACACGTAATGTACACGATAAGAAACAAACAAAGAAAATATATGATTTTAATTTGTAACTCTAATTTCTTTGCACCTCTATCCCTCCGTGTGAAAATATCCAGACAGCTAACTATAATAATAATAATCTTTATTATTACAAAAACAAAAAACAAAAAATAACAAATAAACAATAAAAAATATGGCACGCCAAGGGGAAAATTTTCCATATAGTTATAATTGAACACAAACAAAAACACAGAAACAAATAAGATCGAACATAATGTGATGTGGCAACCATCTGGCATACAGATATGATTAAGGTGCTTAAAAGTAAAGTGAAAAATAAAGATCCCCAAGTCGTCAATATTAATAAAAAAAACTCAAAAAGTTGTTTTTTAAAGGGGGTAAAATTTATTTGTATTCGTTAGGTGAATGGGCAGTTTATTATATAATTTAGGGGCAAGATAGGAAAAAATGTTTAGCAAATACAGTTTTGGAGAATGTTGGAATTCAAAAGATTTCACTGGAATTAGAGTTACCAATGGAATATTCATTACTAATGGAATAAGAGTTTAAATACTTAAATCTACGAAGCTATACAGCAATTAAATTTTAATGAATCAAACTAGTTTTTGGATAGTTTATACAACTTAGTAATCGAAAAGTCAAGACCATCAACCTTGTTACCTTGTCATTTTTAATGTAATGTGATTTGTTTTATTTTTAAAAGTTTCGATCGTCAAGGGGGGGGAGGGGGAGAGAGAGATAAGTTCAAAAAGCCTCCAGGTCTGTTTCGATTCACAGCTTATTGTTAAAATTGCCGGTAATAGGGTATGTTGGCATACTGATTGATTTTCTTACCTTGTTGCCCTTTTTATCGTTAAATATGTTTATTTTATTCCACATTTTATATATTTAAATTAAAGTAGTTTTGTATCCATTGTCCATATTAAGGTTAACAACTTTAGAAAGAAATCATTACAATCTATTCTTTTTGTAACATTTAATGTTTTATACTTGTCTTTTCTAAAAAACCTTATCAGCCCTTTTAGTTATTTAAGCTGTATTTCTCCCAATTACTTTTAGAGAATCTCCAGTGATTGTATTCAAGAAACGAAAAATAAAAAAAAGCGAAAATGTTTTAGAAAAATCTTAATTTGTCAATAATCCTTATTCGTCATTATAAACGTTAATCTCCTGTTTAGTAACTTTATTTTCCGTGCTAATGAATTCCGATCTGCTTAGGAAAGGGGGAATACTCAAGTTATTCTTTCCCACAGAGAATGACCTTTTGAGCGGATGACTAACCCCACTTACAAACTCGAGCATACCGCAATGCTTGAAGCTATTGTTACTCAGTCTCCATTACTTACACGATACATAGCGATAGTTTTTAATTTTAGTTTTTTTTTCCCGTTGGCTGAAACAGGAAAACGTTTTGATAGGGCTATAAAGATAATTTCCATTAAAGGTTTTATCTATGAGCCATGTAATGTTGTTATAATGACGGATAAATATGGTCTTTTATGATAGTTCGTTATAAGTGTATTTTTTTGAAATCCATATTGCAGTAATGAATTCATAACCATATTTAAAAAACGAGTAAATATTTAAATTACCTGGTTTAAACATAATTTATTCTAAAAATGGTTTTGCCAACAGCGCAAAAAATGCTAAACTAATTGCTGTTTATGCAAATGTCTGCTTAAACAATATTGGTAAAAAAACCCTTTAATTTATTCTTTTTGTAGAGCAAAGAAAAGTATCTGAACGTGCCGAATAATTAAAAACGCTCATATTGGTTTTCGCTTATAAGTGTAATGCAATCTACGTTATGATTCCAAACTTGTGTGGTTCTATTTTTTTTGAGGTGGGAAAATAATTCTTATGATGCAACCAACACAAAATTTAATTGGCAGTAATTAATGACGCAACTCAAATGCATCATAAATAAAATTAAAATGCTCAAATTTTAATCTAGTCTATTTTACGAAACGAAAATTTCTAAAAATTAATACATTTAAACGTTTTTCTCTCTTTTTGTGTTTTACGAAAACTAAGCTAATCTGTTTTAAAATTAGTGTAATATAAATCTTAAAGAAAGACTTAATTAAGTCACACCGTTTGTGTGTGCTTCAAAACCAAAAAACCCTCGCCATTTATTTTGTAATCTAAGAAGTGATAGTGCAATGCTATGTTAAAAGTAAACTTTCAAATAGTTCTGTTTTCAGGAAATATATTTGAAACTAGGACTATTTTTAAAAATCCGCTTGCATGTATTTCTTTAGGGATAATTTTCATAAAAAGCTAATGTGTGTTTAAGTGAAAATCTAAAGTTTTTTTTTACGTGATTCTGCTTTATTTTTGGATAATTTCTGAAACTTGTTAAATGGTATGGTACATATATATTCCAGCTTGTGTGCTAGTTCAGAGAACCGCTTATAAGCTTTCGTCAAGTGGGACAGACACAGAAAGAATTTTCACAGTCACAAAGAAATGAATAACACATTGACAAATAACAACATTTATTGACGGTCACAAACATCCATGTCTGACCGCTATTCGAACCCGACCCCAGCAGCTCCAAAGGCTAGACGATAGTCCTAACGATTGCGCCACCGGGGCGGCAACTTGTTAAATACATTTTAATCTCAATCTATTATTATCATTTTTATTTATTTATGTATATTTTATTTCTTATTTATGAAGTAAACTCATTGTATCAAATGCGAGTTTTTAAAATTATTTTTTTATGGTCATTTGTTCAAAACGCTACTATTTCTTCCGCAAACATTTTATTTTTCAAAACTAAAAAAATGGCTGTCAAACCACAAAAAATATTATCTCATCCCCCCTCCAGTTATTGGATATTTATACAGTACCTAAATTTATTAAGTTTAAAATGGAAAAGGTGATTTAAAAAAAAACAGTATTATTTTATTGATGTGCTCTTATTTTGTTATTTTATTTCGAAGACAAATTTCTAAAGAAAACCAAAAGGATATTTGTATAGGAAAGAATTTGAATTTTACTAAACGACACTAGCGATTTTTCTCTCTCAGTATCTTAAAGCTTTGTGTATCATTCCGTCCGTTCTTCCTTCATTTTTCCTTTAAGGAAATTCCTGAATGGTTGGGATACCTTTTAAATTGCTTTGCAATCTTTCCTCCAGCATTAAGGACTGTTGAAAACTCTTTAATCAAACTGATGTAAGCTATAGGTATTGTATTGAAGGACACTGCTATTGATTAAAAAAAATATAATGGAGTTTTTTTCCCCATTATTTGGATGCATAGCAAATAAAAAAAATAAAATTTTAACTTCATTAAATTACTTGTTTTAAATAACATTAAAGTTTAAATTTGTTTTAAATAACATTAAAGTTTAAAAAAAAGTTTTTTTAATGATTCTTAAATATATAAAGTATCTAGACGAGAATAGAGTAATATAATTTGTTTGCATTTTTTTTAAATCCAGAAAAAATTATGAAAATTAAACTAAATTCAACACGTTTTTTTCGTCACTTGATGACGATTCTGAATTATGAAGCATGACACCAATATCCTTGCGTAGCTCCATTGCGACAATAATTATAATTTAATTTGGTTAATTCAAATAAAACCAAATTAGTGCTTCTTTTTAGAAATCTTCGATTTTTCACTACACTTTCCAAGTTTCACCCACATGTGCTTAGGGATTAAATTCAGAAATCGTAGCTAAGATGTTGTTAAGAAGTTTCAATGATAATTATTAAACTATTCGAAGAATTCGAGCACATCATTATTAAAATATTCGAAGAATTCGACAGCAAATGGCTTCCAAAACAAAACAAAGTTCATTCAAACTCAATTCTCTTAGGAAACATAACCGATGCGTAAACTTTCCCAAAGAAGAAACATTTTTTAAATCCAGAAATCACTATTAAACATTCTTTTATTTTTCTAATTCTGAGCAATTATTATTAATAAACACAATTTCATATATAACGACATTTAAAATGTCATTTTTCTTCTTTATCTGTCCACTACTAATGACTTGTGATGCAAACACAACCTTTTCAATAATGTAGTACGTTTATATTATGCACATGTGTATTTAATATCTGTTCTTTAATTTTTTCGAATTTTACTTTTTTTTTGATATTTCAGTATTTTAGTACGATGTTTTTTTATTAACTTTAAAAACGTTTGCTTCCAGAACCCAGGCAATACTAAGTTTTCTAGCTTATATTATAATAAAATATGAAACACGTGATATTTTCTGAATATCTGCGTCTATGAAAGATTTCTTGAGTTGAAAATAGATCCGAAGTAATCCGACTTATCCTTTTCTCCCACTCCAAATCCTGAAAATATACTCTAAATCTCCAGAAAAGAAAGCACTAGAAGAATTATAAAAATTCTTTGAATTCGTCTTAGAATAAAAAGTAAATAAATAATAATAATAAAAAAAACATATGGCAGCTCAATAAAAAAAATCACAGTAAATCCCGAGCAAAATCCTACACGTACATTCTTAATCTAAACATAATTTCATACAAATATATGCTACAAAGTATGTTTTTCAAAGAAATTTTAAAAAAAATTATATTTAATAGTTGGTTAGGGACATGTCTTAAACTCTAAAAATAAAATTTGTGTGTGCTTTAAATGCAACTAAAGGCAAAGGTTCAATCACTTATTTGTAGTCAAGAGAATATTTAACCTTGTTTTAATGCAAAATGCCTTTAAAATGAAGCGCTAAAGGAACTTTTTGAAAAGTTTGAAAAAAAAATCAAAATATTTTTTTTAAGAACTCTAACATCGTATTGACCCTCGCTCAACTTCTTTATTTTTATAGAAATAAATGACTGGTACCTGTAATCAAAGGCTGAAAACGGCTGAAAACTAATATTTGGTTCTTCTTCTATCGGACTAGGTCAATTTCGAAACTAATTAACATGTTAATCTTTTGTGGGGAGGTTTTAAAAATGTCCCCAAATGAGGACGCCAGGTCGCAAGAGGTTCAAGTGCTGCTTCTTTTAATGATCTTGGTCAATAGACCTTTTTGTCTAATGTGGCAACATGTATGTTCTTGCGAATTGAACTGTATAGTGTGTATGTATAATGGGGCAAATTATTATTTTTACTTATAATAATTAGTTGTTCCTCATTACAAATTAAATATTTAAGTTTAAATTAGAATAATCATTAACAGAATATGGGATTTTTTTATTGTTATTCTATGTCAAATATTTATAGCCATTTGTGGATTTGTTTTACAATTTATTTTCTTTCTTTGTTAATCTCATTTGTTGGATCTAAGTCCAATAGTATATCGAAAACTTAGTTGAGTAGGTAGATAGTGTTTGCCATTTTTCAAAATGTTAAACTTACTTCTCTCAAAAAACATAAAAGGAAATAGATTCTTAATGGGAAAAAATAACGGTGAACTCATTGCGTTAACGCGACTGAAGCATAAGTTTTCTACGTATGATGAGGTGTATTTATTTTTAGTATAAAGTTTTATTAAAAATTCTTTAGTTGTTATTAACATAGATTTTTAGTTCATGTTTCAAATAAAAAATGTATTTGGATTAATTATACTTCCAGACATATAGCAAGAACAGCGCAAAAAGATCTGTAAATATGCAGCACATTTGCCGCATATTCATTGTAAATTCTGCTTCATTTTTGAAGCTGTTTATGTAAACACAAAAATTCCACAGTATCACTCGTGTAGATTCTCAGCTTGTGCACGCGTACACGCCCTGACACTGGTCACTGTTCTTCTTTTAAGTCGGAATTGGACCGTGATTGAAGCACATGTGCTTGAATGTTACAGCACAACTTTTACTCGTTAGAATACAGCAAACGTAATGGTAAACACGATTAATTTTTTTAACTGTGCACCTGATGCAAAAGTAAAACACTACTACACACTTTATATTCCCTTAATGCATTTAGGAACGAACCAGAAGACTCTAAAAGCCATTTTCTATCTTAGTGCACATCCTTACTTTAACCAGGATGAACCAAAGAAAGCAGTTTAAATATCGATTGAAAAATATAAACAAACTTCGAGCTTAAGATATCTCTTCCTAGAATATATGCTCCAAAGTAACCTACCTTAGGAAGTCTCAGCATTCCTGTCTTTCAAAAGTATTCTCGTGTTGTATTTCCTAGAGTAAAAGCGTATTCTATAGTATCAACTAAATCACAGTATGCAGAACGTAAGAAATAAGCCCTTACACCGTAAGCTGTAGCGAAAGCCGATTTTTAAATCGAAGACATCGAGGCTTTTCTATTTCTTGCAATACCCGTAGGTTTTAAAAAAAGTAATAGAATGAAAATAAAATAAAAAGAATTTTGAGTTTCAAATTCGATGGAATTATACAAGTAATCCTATACTATTATATAAAATTAGAACAAAATTGTCTGTATTGGATTTTAAAAAAACTTTTAAATTGATCACAAGATTCCATGAAATGATAAATGTAAATAAATTACTAGTTAAACTATAAAATGAAGCATTTTGTTCCACGCAAATAATTATTTGAACGTGTTATTGTTTTTGGAATTTTGTGATTGACTTTGTGACAAGTTAATAATTTAAAAACAGATTATTTTTTAAAATCTATCAAAACTAGGACACACATACAAAAAACTAATGATTAAAAAATGTGATGTGACGACAAAATTTTTTTTGAATGTGTCAAGGAAAATAACGTATCGAGTTACAATGGGGATTAAAAATCACTTAATGAACTCTGAAATTGTTAGTGTAGAAATGAATATTTTTTTAAATCTGTGAATAAATTACTTTTTTCTTGTAATATAAGAAATAAATCAAACTTTTAATAAAACAACTCAATCAATTATAACGCAATCGAAATTTTTTGATGGATTTGTTTTAAGTTCAGTATTTTTTTAAATTAATTTGTTCTTATTGCAAATAATGTTTTAAATGGAGATAGTATTTTCAACTAATTAATCAAACCAAACATGCTTAGTTGTTGTTGCATTTGATATTTTTAAAAATAGTTTAATCATCGGAATTTTTAGCATTTCTTGCATTTATAAAAAATGCAAGTTTCCATAATATATTTAATTAAATTAGAATATAATTGATGTTCAATGTTGAATTTCTAACGGAGAGGAGGTAAATATAAAGCCCAAAACTACATATTTATAAAAGAGTTATCATTTTCGAAGAAAAACAAGCAAATTTCATGAAAATTTATTGTCACGATATAGTCAAGTATTACATAATTCCAAACGTGCTTTATTATAATGCATTTCTCTCATAATGTTCTGGAATTTCTTTTGCATGGAGATCATAATAATAAATCCTCCAGATTTCGTGCACTTCAGAACAATGTAGATTGTTTACGGAAAAATCTCTATGTTCTGCATTGATTTATCCAACACGTGTCTTGTCAGTGGTGTTACAAACCCATAAACAATATATTCGTGAACAGTGCTCAAAATAAATGATTTTTTATGCATATTTTAAGATAAATAGTAAAAATAGCCGCCTCGTTGGCGCAATCGTTAGGACGCGAGCCTTTGGAGCTTCTGGGGTCGGGCTCGAATCCCGGTCAAGCATGGATGTTTGTGACCGTCACTAAAAGTTGTTATTTGTCTATGTGTTATTCCTTTCTTTGTGACTGTTAATATTCTTTCTGTGTCTGTCCAATTTGACGAAAGCTTATAAGCGGTTCTCTGAACAAGCACACAAGCTGGAATATATATGTGTACCATACCATACCTATAGAAAAAATAAAAATAGGATACTCATCGATTTTATTTCGCTCAACTAAGAAATGTCTCATATCTATTAAAAACTGCCCTTCATTATTTTTTTTAATTCGTTTTAATTCAAAATGAAAAAAAAAATCTAATGCAATCTCACAGAATAGCAAAAGACGAAATCCGGGCAACTTCATTATTATGCAGGGGTAGAGAAAACACATCCAGCATAGTACAATTCAACAATGAAATATGAAAAAAAAACCGCCCCCCCCCCCAATAATATCCAGTGACTGATAAAAGCGGAAAATCCAAAAAGCAGCTAGGCGATATAGAAAATGATAGGCGAACTCGCATTCATGGAAAAATTCAAAACCTTTCTGCGATACTTTTGTTGCTGCTTTCAACCACAATTGATAGGAGGACAGCCAACATTGTGGAGGGACTATATATATCATTTTTCGATACCATGCACGTCGTTACACTTTGTTGCTCATCTAAGCGACCGACAAAGATGGAGGCTAAAAATGAAAGCGTTTATGCTTACATTAACGGGTATCGGGGATTAAATGGAGGTAGAATAAATGCGCTGGAGGTCGTATAATTAATAAACTTCTTTGTTGCGGTGAGGCCGTGTTTTGAGATAGTTATTTCCGGAAAAGTTTTATCACAGTTTGAGAAACTTAAGAATAATAGGATTTGGGTTGTTTTTAAAATGTTTTGCAGGTGCTGATATTTCTATGCCTATTTATTAAAGTTTTTGCATTTTAGTTTCATTCAACTTTTTACTCTACGCAAATATAAACTTACTATATTAACGAAAAAAAATAATTTTATAAAATAAGTAAAACATATTATATTAAGTAAATATCTTTATTAAGATATTGTAAATAAGTTCAATGAGTTTGGGAAAAAGTTTAAACCATTTTAAACTCCATCCTTCAAATATATGTATTTTAGTTAAGTTATCTTAAAAAAATCATTAAATAAATAAAATTTTTAAATAAAGCTTTCTTTCAATTAAATATGCAATATATTTTTTAATTTTGGAATTAAAGTTCATCGCTAACTTTAAAAAAATAAAAGTTTCATTTTAATACTTTTAATATCCCTCTTTGTTTGATAGCTTTTATTGCTTTTGAATTTTACAGCCTAATAAAATTTTAATGCTTTATAAGATAGAGAGATTTAATGTATCATAACGTACAATAACGTAGAGAGATTATTAACAGCTTTTTATAACTTGCACTTAATTCAAGGACATAAAGAGAATTATTCAGATTACATTCAAAATAGTGATGTGATAGTTTATTACTTCTATTGATCAAACGTTAAAAAAGTAATTATAGTTATTTTTATTATACATTAAACAAAATGCTTCGAATATAAGTTTTCGTCATTATATTTTTTAATTTTTATGTTGATAAGATATATTTAAATATTTCAGCATTATCGAAGCACTTCTGTTTCATATTAGAATAAATATAATTTTTAAAAGGCTTTTATTTGGTACAAATTATATATTCGCTATAATGTAGAGTGATATAATAACAATTTGAATAGATTCAATTAATTCCTACTTTTTACAATATTTAGTTAAATTAAATTCTTATATTTGTGTATTCAAACAAAATCAATTTCATTTCCTTCCAACCAAAATGATTTTTAGGGGAAAATCGGCCATGGGTTAAAAATCGGAAAGAATTTTGTTTATGATATTAGCTTAGTTATTTTACTTGCATAGCATAAAATTGGCTACAGAAGCCCTTTGGGAAAATGATTTGCAGGGATCGATATCAAGTAATATAGATTTTGTGTTGAATCAAAATAAGAATTGTATATGAGGTATGAGGCTCCAACTTATGGAAATTGCGTTTTGTATGCTTTTCTCTATTGAATCACTGCAAGCAGAAAGATATTACGTAATTTTTTTAAAAAAATTCAAATTGTTATTTTATTTTAAAGTTTTCCAATACATTAATATTAAGAACTCATGGTTTATTTTACAGTTTTGTTTTTGTATCAGTGTTTATTAAAAATGATATTAGTGATTTAAAAAGTTATACGTATTTTTAGATTGTACTTTTTCAGTAAGTATCAAATCTGAATAACAATAATTCAAAATATTCATTCAGTGTTAAAACGACTAATCCACTTTAAATAAAATGACATAAGCTGTTACTGCATATAGTTCTTCATTTGTAAATGCATGCATGTAGTTTCGATGAAAAATTAATAATTACGATGACAAAAAAAAAGGTTCAGAGCACATCAGTTATGATTACAAAATAACATACTAAAACTTGAATGGCACAAAAAAGTAAGTATTTTGTTTTTTTCCCCATATACCATGGTACCAAAAAATATTTCAGTAGAATTATTATAACATTATATTATACATGAATTAGTTCGGAATATTTTTTGTTTTTAGCTCTTATTATTTTCTATTGTACTTCCATTAATATTCTGTAAAATCTAGGGATAGAAAGTATTTGCTAAATAAATTTAATTACAAATATATTATGATTCTGAAATTCAATCAATTTGAAAACTATCGAAAAAATGTATGAAAAACCATTAGAAAAAAATATTGTCATTTTTTTACAATTAAGGTTATCTTTAATGTATGCATTAGAGTTATTCGCATTTTTAATGTAAATCTTTTAAAATTAAATTAATTAAACCCCATTAAAGATGTGCGTTAATTATGGCAATTTTGTTCCTCTCTTATTAATGGTAGTTTTAGGTAAATTACTTGCTAAAATCGTTCACTTACCTTCTCAAGCTCTTCGAAAATTAAACTAATTAACAGAGATTTGCTGTACCAGAAATTTCTTTCGATTAAAATGGTTGTTTACTAAATATAATTGTTTTAACCTATCATTAAAAAAAAACCTTTAGCATTACTTTTCTGTTATGTCGAAAAAATTTCTTAATTCCATTAAAATATTTTTTTTATCTAAATAAAATATCAATAATTTTTTTTACTGAACAACTGTTCTAAATTTGAAAAAAAAAAAACCTGATATATATTATTTACATATAATCTTGTCAAATTTTGAATTTTATATTTTGACAGTTTTATTTACATAAAATACAGTCAAACTAAATATTTTTTTACGGAGCCGTTTTTAAGCTTTACTTTTTTTAGCAAAAAATGGTACCTATCGAAATTAATACTTTAATAACATAGTTAATAAAATAAAATATACTTCCTTTTTATGTTTTACTCACAGTAGTTTATTATAAAAATAATGAAAAAACTGCAATATTTATAAAAAATAATAGAATTCAGAGATACCTATAATTTAAGATTTCTGTGTTCTGTCAAGAAACCATTTTAAAATATTATAACTTTAAGCAAGTAAATTAAAGGCGATAAATTTATTCCCATATAAATGACGATCTAGTAAAGAAATGTTCGCACAAATGTTTTTTTTAAAATAGCAATTAAAAAGAAACTAGAAAACCATGATTGATTGCAGGGAACTTATTCCATTCTTTAATCTTTTTTATCGAAGAGTTGTATCGACATTTTAAAGTTAAATAGCTCCCCTTAAATTGTTAGATAAAAATAATAAAATTTATTTACTAATTTTTTACTTTTCATTTATCATCTGAATTAAATATGACAATATATCTACTTTTTCTTTCAAGGTGAATAAGGCCAGACAGGTTACATTTTTTTATTAAAAATTTATAATGGTAACTTAATAACGTGATTTCTAATTTTCAACATAATAATAATTATTTAGTAGTTGTTTCTTAATGCTTAATTAATATTAAACCGTATTTATCTTCTTTATAAAGATTAAATGTTTGCTATTTTCAAGGAAGAAGTTTTATGATGGAACTGATATATTTAATTTTAACTCTGGCTAACTTAATTATTTATTACATAGTAGAATTTTAATACATTACACACAACATTGATCCTTAAATTATCAATAGTGATGTACCATACAAGACAATTACACCCCATATTTACTGTCTACCTTCGAATCTTCCATGCGTTGCTGTTGGTTACAAATTGAAGCCACTAGCTTAAAAGGGTTAAACAAGGATCTCAAGTATCGAGTATTCCAGTTACCTGATGAAAACTGACAGCTACCTAAAAGCCTATGTACACGTCCATTTGCGCTGAAAAGCGTGGTTAATCATTACCTTAGAAAGTTTATGGTTATGTATAATGCTTGTACTCCGTCAGACCTTAATTTGCAAATGCTCGTAAACCCAAATATTACGAATTATAGCCATGAGGTTCTTGTTATAATATCACTATAAGCTGTGTTCAGTTCAAGATAAATGTAAAATAATATTGATACGTGTCGAAGTAGATAATAGAAATTATCCTAATTACGATAATTTCTATTTAAAATATAATAAATTAGAACATTAGTTTGATATTACTATTTTGGTTATAATATAGAATAGATAAAAAAAATAATATAGCCATTACAAACATATATAACTATTAAATTGAATTTGTTTTGAAAATATTAACGCAGAATGTTGATGGAACTTCGATATAAATTTTTAAACATACATCATCGATGTTCATGAGACCTTTGTATTTTTTGTGTTAAGATTTTGTTAGGAATTTGCACATTTCTATAACACATTGTCAAAAAAATCGTGTTTCTGAATATAAATTTTTAACTTATTCTGAATATAAATTTTTAACATTAAGGACAAGTGTCACTCTTGAAAGTGATCAATATTCATAAATACTTTTGTTTAACGATTTAACACTTCAATTATTCTTGGGATAAATTAAAAAAAAAAAAAAAAACTGCAAACTATTAACACATTAGCGACAACTTTGTAAACGCCATTAGCACCTTCATTTCCAAACAAAAAACTTAACTTAAAGTTTTTTAAATTCGTTTTTAGTGCAACTTAATTTGTCCTACATAAATTGTTTAGGGAAATGGTCTTTATTTGTCTTATATTTTGCTTATTTGGCTAAACTTTTGAAGCAGATAGCTCACTTTATAGAGGCAAATAGTTTTTTTGCCAACCGGTCAAGCTAAAATGGTTCAAGCTACCGTCGTTAGCTAAAATGTGTTATATTATTATCCCTTTAATGACGACTTTGTGAACAAAACTAACACCTCTAATTCCGTGTAAAAACTTTAAACTTTAAGTCTTTGAAATTGGTTTTTTGTGTAACTTAATTTGTCCTTAATAAAGTGTCTGGGACATTTGTCTTTATTTGTCGTTTATATTTTTTACTTGGATAAAGTTGAAAAAATCTTATTTTCAAGTAAAACATTTTCTTGACAACCATCGTTAATGAGTTAAAGGCAGTTTAATTCATTCTGGCAATAAATTAAGAATTTATCAGCGTAAAATTTAAAAAATCTAACTTTCCCAAAGTGAATCGAAAATATTTTCATATGTATATTTAAATATATTTACTTAATTAAATTAAAATTTTACATACTTTTATAATAAACCCTTTAAGCGTATTAAAGCAGGATTTTTAATTGATAAAGTACTAAATTAATATTTTGATGTTTTTGATGTGAAAATACATGAACTAGTAAATTCTTACAATAGAAAAGAACGAAATAAATTAGTATATTTCTTTTTATGTTAAATTTGGGTCTTCTAACCATTATAGCGATAAAATTAAATTATCTACAGTTCAATTACACTTCACACGTGTCGCACGTGTTAATTCCTTTATTTACAATCGGAACTCAAACCCTAATTTCAGATAATTCAATCAAATCACTCAAGCATCGAACATTTTAATCCATTTCATTATTATCTAAGTTTAATTCGGTTCTATACAACAAGAAAAAAATCAGACAATCTCTTTTTAAACTGTAGGATTACAAGTAAATAAATTAATTTGATAGATAATGTTCGTCAAACATGGCACTTAACAAGATTTTTAAAATAAAATCTAAAAATAATACTGGCATTTTCATACAATATTCAACATTTTTAATTTTTTTTTTCGGATGTCTGTTCTTTTGTCGAGTTTCGTCATGTAATGGTGTTACGAAACAAATGCAAAGGAATAAAAAAGTATCTTCTGTTTGATGATTCTAAGTGCGGGTGCCATTATTCATCTATATATTCAGAAGAATTTTTTTTTATTTTGTAAAGGGACCAGTATCCTTCCTCATGTCATAATTTGATAAACACATCAGGTGAAAATATAAATATGAATGGAATAATACAAAAATGCCATTTAGATAAATAGACTTGTTTGTTTTATCAGAAAAAATAATAACACACATAATAATAATTTTACGATAGACCTAATTATCTAATTAACTGTTTCAAAACAAACGTACTACAAAAAATGTCATCACTTCGATTTCTAATTAACTGTTTCAAAACATAAGTACTATAAAAAATGTCATCACTTCGATTTCAACCAATTAATACCCAGTAGATAAAGAAGAAAGATTTTTTTTTGTAAAGAAACCTGTATCTTCTTCATCATGTCATAAGTTGATAAGCACATCAGGTGAAAATATAAATATGAATGGAATAATACAAAAATGCCATTTAGATAAATATACTTGTTTGTTTCATCAGGATAAATAATTACACACATAATAATAATTTTACGATAGACCTAATTAACTGTTCCAAAATAAAAGTACTACAAAAAATGTCATCACTCCGATTTCAACCAATTAATAAATACCCAGTAGATAAAGAAGAAATATTTTTTTGTAAAGAAACCTGTATCTCTTCATCATATCATAAGTTGATAAGCACAGCAGGTGAAAATATAAATATGAATGGAATAATACAAAAATGCCGTTTAGATAAAGACTTGTTCTTTGTTCCATCAGAATAAATAATAGCCCATATAATAATACTTTTAAGATAGACTTCATTAACTATTCTAAAACAACAAAAAAATTATCACATCGGTTCCCAACCAATTTGTGATGCCCCAGTAGCTAAAATGTAGGCCTCTTGTTTGATACTTTTGCTTAAATTTATATAAATAAGCAATAAAAAAGACAAATTAAGACACGGTCTACTCAACTTTAAGGCTTTCTGTGGCGACATACTTTCCGTCCTGTTCAGAGTGTCGGCTGTTCCGAAGAAGCAGATTAAAACATATTTGCGCACGGCCGATTATATATGCTTTTTAGGTTCCGAACAGATTTCGTTCATCTTCTTTGGCACAGTAGATCTTCCGAACCTGACGAAAAGCACACGTCACTGGGAGATTCTATAGCCTAATAAGATGAGTAGGTCGTGATGAAGACCATAATGCGGGTCAATTATGTATTGCAAATTACGTAATACGAGAAATGAATTTAAAAAACCTAAAGTTAACGTTTTTAATGGGTAAAGACGGTGTTTATGGCATTCGCAAATTGAGCGTTAATGGGTAAAAGGGACAAAAACACAAAAGTTTAAATTTAATTTTGGAAATGGAAATTTTTGAACTTTAAAATTGTTTTACTAAAGTCCATAAATTAATTTGCTTATATACCATGAGCTTGCTCGTCTGAACAACTGCTGTCGCAAAAAGTAAATTATTTAGCAAAATATTTAATATTTTCCGACTGTGTCTCCATTCCATTGCATTTTCACCACATTCAAGGATTTAAAAACAATTTCAAGATTTAAAAAAAAAAAACAGTTGGTTTGGTAGTTTACTAAAAAACCCTGTGAAAGTATGCTCTACATTATATTCCACACCGGATCCTATTCAGCAAATACAAGAAAATAGCAAATTTTGTCTTTCAAAAACTTAAGTCATAAAATTGCAAACAACGTACTTTTGATAAGTTGATTTTTTATTCTGAATAATTACACTTATTTGGTGTAACAATAAGACAGTTGAAAGATTTCTGAAAGCACTTAGAAAGATGGAGGAAATTTGAAATCTACTCTTTCTTTTTCTGTATTTGCATTCTCTATTATTCAGACCCAATAACTTCAACCTTTTTAGTTAGGTGTTTTTGACGTCAAGAAGGAGGATTGAGATGGCCTTTCAATGAAGCATTTTAAAAGTAAATGTTTCATTTTTTCGTCGTTATAAGTGTCTTAAAAGATTTATCTTTGTATTTTTGTGCCGATCGGGAATTGACTCACGTGAATCTCCGATTTTTTTTTTGTGTAGCCTAAAACCTTTACGGAGAAAAAAAATCGGATACTCCTGGTTGAGACAACCAAAAATTTAAAAATCCTTTTTTCAAAATATTGTTTCAGGGTAAATATTCTCATTTTTTGTAAGGAATAAGCTAATCCTCGCCGATATTTTGAAATAGCGTTTTAGATTAAAAAAATCTCGAATTCAAGCTTTTTTTTAAATATCAGGAAATGTTCCCAAATAACCTTTGTTTGTCCAAAAAATTCCATTAACTAACTTTTGCGCGTTTTATATTTATACTGAAAATGTAACAAAACTTTCACAGACTTACTTTCATGACAAGACATTTGACGTGAGTAACTGAAATTGAAATTACAGCTTCTGTTTACATTGTTAGACTTTAATTTGCATCAAGCTGTTTTAGTTTTAAGTGAACCATACCTGTTCCCCAACAGCGTTTTCCTTTTTTGTGCGTTCGCATTAACTAGAACTAATTATGCTGTAAATTAATTTCACACAGTTACGGAATTCATTTTCTCAAAGTAAAAGTTATTAACACAATCCTCTTTGTAATCTGCATAATAACTATTTACTTCTGAAATTGATGTAGGTATTTTCGGTATGATGAATTTTAGTTTCTTTCTTCATATTTTGCCTTAAGAAAAAATTAAGTTAAACCCTTTTTGGAGTCTAGCTTATAAAACATTAGTTTTAAGTGTTATAACTTAACGAGTTTACTCAAAACTTGCCAGCAATCATGCATTTATTTTAGGAAAACAAATTAACTTACTGAACAAATTTAGCAAGTAAATTTTTTTACCGCTTCACTCCCGAAAGAATTCTTAAGCAAGTATTCTTTATAAACATATTTTTCAAATAATTGTGCATTTAAAATTATGTTTTGCAAGTAATTTTGAAAGCATAAGCTTTTAATATTTGATTTGGCAGAATTTGAGGTTTTAAGTAACTGAAAAACAATTTCTATGCTATGAATAAACAAATAATCTCTGTCAGTTTTTTGTGATTAATAGTCTATTCCAACTTGCTTGAATCCTAAATTTTTTAATAATGTCTAACTAATAAATTAATTGCAAGACCTCCGAAATATACTTGACCCTCATGGTAGGACCATTTTTATACAATTAACCCATTCAGTCACAGTGATGCCATTTAGTATAATCATTTTTCTTATCATAATTTTAAAAAATAATAGGACTGACATCTTTTGGGATGAAAAAAATATTTCCTAATATAAAAAAGTTGAAGAATCGAATGATGTGCTTTTTGATATCATAAATGGCTATAGACGATCAGAAAAAAAATCTAAAATGATAATGACAAATTGTCATTGGGACTAGTTGAAAGGGTTGAAAGAGTTAATAAATCAGCTGCTTCTATATAGGTAGTTTTGTAATGCCTTGTACATTCCACTTTAAAATAGAAAAGTTAGTGTTAAGTAAATTGTAAAATGAAAATGTGAAGTGAATTCTAGAAAGGTTCACGTATTTGTACATCTGGAGCAAAGAGGGAATAAATTATAAAAATAAGAATTTTTCAAATGCATTTTCAGTCTAGTATTTTTTCCAATTTCAAATATAATCATTACCTACATATTAAGTGGGGTGTGTGTTTTAAAATAAATTTTACCCCTGAGTATTTTTAACTTTACTATGTAATTATCTTGTACGGGCTGAAAATGATTTATGAGCTAATAATTATATCACGTCGCCTTTTAATACGTCTATGATTGGTCTGCAGTGTAGAGAAACCAGAGATTTTTATTCGAAAATGAAAAATCTTTCGAAAAATAATATTTTATTTTTCGGGGCATAAAGAATTCGATCGCTTTGTCGAAAAGGAAATGTTTTTTTTAGATTTCCCATGCTTTTTATACTTGAAACTTCTGTATTTCATCCGATTAATTAGTTTGCGAGGCTTAGAGTCGAAACAAAAAAAAACCGCTTCTGATCTTTTGGATAATTACTATTTTCAATTAAAAATAAAATCATTGGAGCTACAATTAAAAAGCTTTGAAAACTTCAAAGCCGTTTTAAAAACGGATGCTTGTATTAAATAATATAAAATACTTTAATTAGATATTTATAATTAATAAGTAATTTGAAATTTATAACTTATTGGTTTGTTGGGCACAAATCTTACTTTCGAGTGAAAAGAACAGACTTTAAATTCATATGCTATAAAGTATCTCTAAAATCAGTGAGCAAAACTGTATATTCAGTTTCAAAATATGGAAATAATAACATTTATTATCCCAATATGAGCTCATTTGGGCAATCTCAATATGGATAATATCCCAATATACATAAATTTTGGCCTCTCATATTATTTCCATTGTTACATATTTGAACCAAAGTCAAAATATGAGGTGCCTCTTCTAGAACGTTAAAATCTCTACTTTCTGAATTGAAATTTTTAAAAAGACAGGAATATTTGCGACAATCTAGATCTATAAGAATACTTTTTTCCACTGAAATTTTAAGTCTGTATCTATTTAGGCTTTCAATGGCCCAAATATTTTAAGCATATTTTATTTATCACAGCTTTCACTTCGCTCTACCAGCTGTGCAAAAGTAGTAACTTCCAACAAACTGTCCCATATTACCGCATACGCCGCCAAAAGATTTTTTGCCAAAGCTCTGAATCCTGACACTTTATTCCTTTTAGCTTACCTCAAAGACACGGTTTCTTTGTCTTCCAACTCCCTAGCTTTAAGTCCCTTTTCCTGTCAAAATTGATATTCGTTTTTCATAAAAATGATTTATGTATTCGAGTTTCCATTTGAAATTCTATTTTCGTTCAGATATCGTCTCTCGATATGGTTTTGCTAATATTTTTATCAACTCGTTTTTCATCGTTCTTTATATTTCATTCTTTTTCAATTGGGCATTCTATGCTCAAAGAAAAAACTTTATATATATCAAGCTGATAAGATGTGACGATGAGCAAAAATTACATCGTGTGGTTGAAAAGGATGATCAAACAGCTTTATTTTCTTTCTAGCTTTGGAGTAAGTGTTGCACACAGCGAAATGAAGTAAAAAATATTCGATAAAAACAGCACAGAACTATGTTAAACTTAATTGGAAGTGCAAAGTTTTTATGTAAATAACACTTTATGAATATGATCTCTGATTCCTTAAAAAATAGTTTAAAAGACCGCGGATTCGTACTTAATTTAAATTCCGAATTTTGAGAAAAAACTAAAAATAATAGCACTACATTAACTACATTAGTTTTTTTTATTTTAATCAGATGAATATGTTTACAGATTATACTGAATATTTTAAATCGGCCCACCTATAATACTTAAATTTTAAACCTCAATTTCAAAGTAAACAAGTTTTAGCAAAATCTGTTTATTGTATAGAACCGCATTGAATTGTGAAAGGTAAACAAGCAAAACAAAACAAAACACTTATTTTTTTTATTGAATTGTGATTATTTCATGCTTATGAGGAAGCTTCATTTATGCTTATGAGGAAGTTTCGAGTCTCATTATCTGCCTTCAGTTAGCCGTTATGTAATTTTATCGAAAACTTATTTCCGTTTCAAAAACGTGCACATTCAACATGTAGTTAGGGATAAAGTTATATTTGAAAATGGCAGTAAAGTTATATTTGGGTTAGGGTTTTAGATTGAACTTTAGTCGCACTAGATCTATTGAAGGGCTATTGGCGACGGGAGTCATAATTTTGTATCGCTATCAAGTGACGAGGTTGACGTCAATGCTACAATTTGAACAACTATTCACCCGAAATTTGACGCATGCACTCTATGTGAAATAGAAACTTCGTTGGCGAATACCTATGAAGCAATAAAATAGTATAGCAATCAGCAAGTTGGAAATAGATGGATCCACATTAGACATTTCTAATTGACCTAAGCAGTACAATTAAGTCGGTGAAATTTTTACTATATTCTTCAATTTATCACTATAATGCTCCAATGCTCAGTGGATCATTGTGTCAAACTCTTTTTTAATGATTGCTTCCATTATATTCCGCATATTTTTAACCAGTTGTTCCCATTTTGCAATCATTTTAACTCGCAATTGCAAATTCAATTATAACCATCCCGCATGTGATCGGACTAATGTATTTCCACATTGGGCATTGTATAAGGGTTCCTGCCGGGAAGGTAAACTGACTACCGTTGTTAATATGCACGATTCGCTTAATTATTACCAATATTGGACCATTAAGCCACTGTAGTATTCCTTATACAGATTAAAATAATATACACATTGCGTGTAGTTAAACCTTGATTAGTAATTTCAGAGAGGAAACGTACGTAAATAAACAATTAGATTTAATCAAAGATAATGTTTATGAGTCATGTACGCCTGTGTTACAAAAAAAATTAAGCCCATAACATAATTAAGATTAGAGAAATTTAAATTAGGGTAATTAAATAAGAGAACCACTGGTATTTTGTACCTCTCAACAGAAACTTTCTAAAACTCGAAATGAATGTTTGCTCGTGTTGAAGAGGTAGATGACGGCTGTTTATCATCTTGCAGGTATTAATATTTGTGAAGTGTTGCCTTGGGAGGAGTCATGGATATTACATATTTGAACCTCTGGCTCTTTTAATGATTTTAAGCAGTATTTCAAAACAATGTAGAGGAAGCCAGGCCAATATTTCCATGATTTTTCATTTGGTTGTAAATTTTTTTGCTTTTATTTATTTTGGGGAAAGCAGGATTGTTCTTGTTTTATGTTCCTTGTTTTTCTACGCTTTTATCTAAAAATTAGCATTACTTTTCTTCCAAAAAGTAAATACAGTTTTTGGCAGCAATTATTTAAGTACAAGCATGTTCAGCTAGAAAATATGCCTTGTATACGGGGTACAATTTCCCAGCTTGTAAAAAAGAATAGGATAATCTTAACACAGGTAAAAACAAAAACAAAATTTAGTGTAACATATTTTATTTACAATTTTTTAATGATTAATCTTAAAAAATTTGCCCAGTAAAATGAAAATTCATGCACACGTACGATGTGTCCACATGTCATAAAAACTATTAATGTGATAACTTAAATTTCGCCAAAAATGCATTTAATCAAAGTTTCCCGTTTTAAGTATTTAACACCATACCTTAAGTATATTTTTAAACTTTAGAAAAATAAAACTTTGACAAAAAATATTTTTACATAATATTCAACTTACGACAAACCGAAATAGAAATCATGACATTATAACAATGTAATTAAATTTATCAAGATACAACTACAACAATTTACTAAAATTAAAAATATAATGTTAATAATATAAAAATAAAATAATACTACAGTACACTAAAACTTTCGGTCTTCGATTACTCTACCATGGTTTGTTCTTTTATTTTCAAGAGTAACGTTACTGTCAGTGAAGACCCCTTTTAATGAATATATTTACTAAGCCCACAATCAAGACGATTAATTTTCCTCAATTTACAAATGCGCCAGTTAAACGTTTAAGCCATCTGATGAGCATAATTTTTGCATTAATTTTAAGAAAATCAATCTCAGAAGAGAAATTCGATCCGTGCTCAGAACTATTGATGAAGTTTGGGCAAAGCCCTTTGGGTATGTAAACCTATTCATTGCATCTGAACAATGAATTCTGAATGAGTGATGACTGAAAGGTGTCATTGCACAGGTTGTCGCCAAATGTGGGTAGGCGATTAGTCATATGATGCTTTTAACCAGGCAGCATATCTGGTGTGGGCAGGTAGACTGCAGTAATCTCAACAATAAGTAATACCATTTTTGATCTGAAAAAAAAAATCCAGTGTGGTTTCTTCATTGTTAGACTAATTGAGTGTTTGCAACAATGGTCCAAGTCATTATGGAAGTTACTGTAGTTTACCTGCCCACGGCAGATAGATAAATTGAAAGTTTTTTTTAAATAGTATTATGGAAAATATTTACAAATACTGTTCACTTAATCCCTCTGAAAATCAAATGATTCTAAAACAAGGAATGTGTAACACTACACGACTTTCAACTATTATTCAATAAATTAATGCACGTTTAAAGGTAGTTATATATCCTATATAGTAATTTCCATACCTTTCAAACTAAAAATTTCTATGGGAGTTCTGTGCGAATGCTTGATTTTCTCTAGGACCTTATTATCACATTTACCAGACACTAGAAACTCATGTACCAAAGTTCATAGCTGTGTTAATTCGATCTATAGAGAGGTTTTAGACAGAAAGATCGGTGAACTAATGTTCAAAAGCAACTTTTGTACAATAAGCACCCTCTCAAACATATAGAAAAACACAAAATTTCCATTTCAGATTTTTGACCCCAATGCAATACTTTTATTACCTTATATTTCACATTCGGTAACAAAAATAGTCTAATAAAACCACCAAGGCTGCCATGACTCTGTATACGTTAGTAGAGCAAATATCTTGTGGCTCTAGTACTACCTTATCTTATAGAATATATGGCACACCATTTGATACATATTTTAAATATAATAAATTAAAAAAAAATAATCTAGTTCTCTACCTTGAAGTTTAAGATTTTAAGTCAATTGTCACTTGGTAATTTTACCTATTGAACTACTTTTCTGTTACTTTAGATTCTGCATTTCGCTACTAAAATTACGAAAACAAATAAGATTTTATTACTAGACTTAAAGACATTCCATTTAAACTAGATTTTGAGAAATTCTCATTTTGAGTTGCATTATAATTCCATAAGTGTATACAAATTTAATTTTATTGTTACAAAATGCAAAAAAATAGATATTTTGACTTAGCGTTAAACCTACGTAACAAAACATACTTTAACATGCACAAATGTTTAATGAGTCTACGTCATAGTTTGTAAATATAAACAATAAAGTTTATAAAATACGCGCCAAGTGTATATATTGACACAGAAAAAAAACCCATTGAAATAAAAGAACCATAAAAAAAAGTTTATACCATGGCAATGTTCACGATAATAGCAGTTTTAATTGTGGAGTTACATTCACAAATGCCTTTATTTTTTTAACAGTGAAATTAATTTAAAATTTATAAAAAATGGACATTGAGTGTTTTCTTCTAATAAAACTCTGAAAGATAAAAAAAAAACTTTCCCCTCTATCTCAGTGGAATTGTAAAAATAAACTTAAAAGTGATGTACTTTAGCCTTTTGTTGTTTTTTATAGCAAGACATTTTTCTAATTGAGGCCATGTAAACTGTTTTTTACCAACGACATAAAAGTTCAATCTGAAATGCGCCATTTTTATTTTAATTTTAGTTCTTTCCCTATTTTATTTAATTAGAATAAATTCTTTTTCGATACTATTTAAAGTAAAGTATTTAAATGACTACTTTAAAGTCTATTCAACGTTTCTATGATAAGGTTCTAAACATTGTAGCTATGCATTTCTGTACAAAACTATCTATTTTAAGTTTTTAAAGCTCTTTTATTTATTTTAATTTTTAACATTTACATAGAATTTTCTAGGAAAATTAATAAAACACATCGCAGAATTATAATCATATTTAAATAGGATGAAAAGCTGTACTTTTCTATTATATTTTTAAAAACATTAATTAAGTATCATACAGACCAAGTTATTTACTGTTAGCCTCTTAGAAAACAGACCCTTTGAGATGCAAATGAATTAAATACGATGTGTTATTTTTAGGGCTATGTGATCACGCAGAAAAAAAAGTTTTGTTTTATTAAAGAAAATTACTGAATCACAAAAGATTGTTCCTCAAGGCCTCTTGATTTTCACCACAATTGCCATACGATATGTTGTATCAATATTTTCCGAAGGGTTTTGTTTATTTTGAAGTTTAATGCTAAATTATATATTGTTGAGATCGTTTGCTTTCTCATGGAAATCCGGAGATTTATAAAGAAAATAAGATTTTTCGAAAAGTGCGTTGGTTTATTTTATCTCTGTCTTATCCTTTATTATATAGCTTTAAAAATATTTTTACAAGGATTGTTTACTGCCGCAAAAGTTAATTTCTTTTCTAAAAATACTACAATTGCTTTCTGGCAAACTTTAATTATATTTTACGAAAGAAAATCTACTCAATTTATCAAATTATAAATATTAAAAGAAATCTTGTACTCACACAAGTATTTCTCCGCTTGCCAAAACAATTGCTGAATTATAATTACAATACTAAACAGTGAAGTTATAATAATATAACAAGCTGCACAAGTTGCTTATGTATATTGTTGATTTGTAAAAGGTAAAAAAAAATTGTGACTGATTAAAATCTCTTTAGAATTTTATTTTTTTGAATTCTAGACTCTTATTCTTCTTCATTAACTGCTTATTGATGTTCCATTACTAATTTTCTTACTCTCATGATGTATTACCAAAGAGTGTATTAAATCTATAATATGATTATACCCTTATATAATGTGACAAGGTCAAATATCAAAGTCATAATCCTAAGTCAAAATGGTTGATCTATATAAATGGTTGATATGAATGATATAACACATGTAGAAAAACTTTTTGTATTTATATGTGGTTTGATCACTTATTAGGTACATATATTCATTTTTTATCGTTAATATGTTTTCGAATATATTTGTATAAAGTTAGTTTACATTTACATACATTTATACATTGAACTTTCGGTTGCTAACTCTTTTGTATCAAAGAATTTTATTTCGAAATTAACCATTCGAATGGGAAACTTACTGATATGCTCAGTTGGCTTCTTTGTACAAATATATGTCTCACATTTTATTTATTTAAATTTTAGATATCACTTTTATTTTGATTTTTTTGTAAATAAGTAAGGTAAAAAAATAACATTAGAATGTTCTAAATTAAAAATTTTATTAGTTTATTTTGTGATAACCTTTATCCATATATTATGATAAATATATTTTAATTTTAAGAGGATATGCAAAAACATATTTAGATTAAAATACGTTTTCGCAAGGTTAACAATACGTCATGAATGTTGAAAGCTCATCTATTCTTTCGTTAAGAAGACCATAGCACTCAAAAAGCATGACATTGGATTACTATAGCATTTTTCAGCATTGCTTTAAACCCCCCCAAAAAAGTTCGACATAACATTAGAAATGCTGCAAAAATGTATGCTTCATTTTAAATTGTTTCGTCAAAAATATATTTAAGCGAAAAATTAAACTAAATCACTTAATTTCAACTTAATGTCAACTAATGGATTGTACAACAATAACGTAAAAATATTTATGATTACATCACTACACATTTCTCATTAAAAAACGCCAAATCATTGACATATTTCATCATTAATGACAATGAACTTTAACTTAATTCAATAAAAAACATTAGATTAGACAAATGAGATTGTATTTAAAGCATACTGTAAACTCCCGGCACAATTAAAAAACCTAGACGTAACAGGGACAGTAGTTTTAAATTAAGATTTTATTTATTTAAACTGGTTTTAATGGTGACATACGGATATAAAAGCCATGTATGTTTATAGATTTCGGTTATTTTTGAGCGAGACTTTCAGAGATAGATTACAATTATTTCGCTTCTGACTCTTAAAAACCCTGTATAAAATATATCTTCTTCAGGAATAATTGCCAAAAAGCTATTATATTTTCTATGATGCGTCCACTTTTAGTTTTTTGGTTTTGGTTTGAATTATCGTCGCACTAGAGCTACACGAGGGCTATTGGCGACGGGCGTCGTATTTTAGAACCACAGTCAGGTGACGAGCCAACACCTGAATAGGCACCCAACGCAACCATTAAGGGCGACATCGTACGCAGCGTTAGGACTTTGAAGGATATTTTACGTGCACTCCCTTACACGGGGTATTATTCGTCGGACATTTTTGGCTGCACGGGCCGTTTATAGGTCGGCAGCAATTTTGGCGATGCCCGGACCCGAACCTGGGACCTCCCGCATGCTAAGCGAGTGCTAACCGACTGGGCTCCCCAGCCCCCCCACTTTTAGTAAAATGAATGACGTAAATTAGCTAGATTTTTTTTAAAGTGTCTCTATGTTGCAAATACGAAGCAGTTAAACTACAACTAGCAAATCAATATTTCCTTTTTTTATTCTTTAACCACCAATTGAAACAATTTTCGAGTTTAATTAAAACGCTAATTCCACGTACGCCTTACTGCAAACAATTTCATGAAATTAGATTTTAAATTCACTATTTTTTATTTTGGATTCTCTCTCATCGGCGGAAGTTTTAGCAAATTAGTTCGCAATGTCACGTGCACTAGGATTCTTCAATCGAAAAGTCTGTAAAGATTAGAAGGAAGAAACCGTTTTTTATTTCATTATTAAATCAAGAGAAGCAAAGCGTATCCAGTTACGATTGTTTGAATTAGAATAATCAGCTCGATTTTGAAGTTTTCCACAAATGCTTCTTGTTTAAGGCGCTTTCTTCTCGTTTTAGAAGAATTAACTCCATCCAATTAAATTATTTCAAGTAGTGTAAAGAATACAATATAAATTTGTAGCTTTTGAAAAAAAGTTATTTTTTTGTAAATCCTTGGATGATTGTTAAAAAAGTACTTTCACTTGTTAATATGTATAGTTGCCACTTATAAATAAAAGAAATAAATATAAAATCTTATTTTGATGTCTTATTTTGCAGATAAGAGGAAACAAATATTTAAAAAAAAACATTGAACATTTTTAAGATTGCAGATAAGCTTGAAACAAAAATAAATTTATGAAAAAAATAAGAATAAATAGCATAGTAGATAGATACATTTTAAATTATACTATTCATTTTATGGTACTACGAGAAAAAAAATACAGAAATGTACCACTGACAAAAAAAATTATCCATGTATATTAACAATTCCCTATATAATGACCTTATTAAGTACTGACTTCTGCCATGGTTTGTGACTCGAGCTACATTACTCATTATTTTAGTAATAAAAAGTAAAAATCTGTACAATTTAAGTTTCTTAACAACTGTTTTTTTACAGGTGCTCTTCATAAAAATGTTGCCAAATGAAATATGTGGAAATGGGGAGGACCTGGAAAAGAAAACACAGATTTGATAAAATTTTCAAATTACCTGGTATTTCATCTATCCATTTGTAAGAATGTAAAGCATATTCTGTAGACTAACTAAAACACCTGCACCAAAAAAGGTGTTTCAACACGCATTTGTAAATTAAGTTAGTATTTGTATGAGTATTTATAACACTGTTGGATGCTCGTGTAATTTATTACTCAAAGCACAACGTAGTAGTTTTTTACTAAGAGAAAGATAACATTTGAAAGGAGGCTATTTTTCCATTAACGGATATCATCGATTTTTATCAGTTTTTGACGTAAAGTTAAATCCCGCTGATGCTATCATTTTAGTTGAAGAAAATAAGTGAGCTTATTGAAGAAAGATTATTATAAAAAACTCAACGGAACAAATATACGAAAATTATCTTCGAGTGGAGTTTTAAAGAAATTTGATATTAATTTACTATATTTTCTACCTAGTGCCATCTTATTTAAAAAATGAATATCATCGGTGTTCAAATTTTGAGTCTCTGCCTTATGTTTTTAGGCATGGTAGCCATGTTCATTCTTCCATATTGGTATGTAGGTCGAAAACCGAACAGTTTTGGAGGAACTCGTTACCAAATCGGACTCAGTCTGGCTAACTGCTTGTCTGGGGGAGTTTTTATCGCCACATTCTTCGTAGGCCTCATGCCTGAGGTCAGAAGTATGTTCAAAGAAGTTTTCGATACCTACAAAATAGATACCGACTTCCCTATTACGGAATGTGCCATGTTTCTGGGTTTTATAATAGCTTTGGGCATCGAGCAGAGTGTGCTGGAGTACAGAGAGAAGAAAAAAGGAATCTACTCATCTCTGCCACAAGGATTTCCGGAAGAAACCCCCAAGCCAGACCACCCAAACCCAGCCTCTTTCCCACTAAAAGACGTTTGTGACTCTAACAACTTAGACTATGACAGTGACAATGCAACTAAGACAACTATCTTACCGGCAAACAATTCTAGACTGGACAATGAATCTATACTTGGTTCACCAATTCACAACCACAGCCATAATCACCACCACCATGGCCATAGTCATGACATTGGAGATCTACTAACTGGTGACAGTGAGATTCGCCTTGGTATGCTGATGGTATCTTTAGGCGTCCATTCCATCTTCGAAGGACTAGCTCTAGGTCTCCAGACTTCCGTTCCGACACTTATAAATCTAGTTGTTGGAGTTGCAGTTCATGAACTGTTAGTAGCTTTTGCAATGGGAGTCAACGTATCACGATTGAGGTTAAAGCCACCCACAGTCCTGAAACTGGCTTTGATTTTTTCTGCTTCCATTCCTGCGGGACAGGTATGTTAATATCTTTTCGTTTCCCTTTCGATTTCTCTTTTGTGCTTATTATCACATTATTGTATTATGTTTTTAGGTTTTAAAATATTACATAACTTATATTGGTATCAGATCATGAAATAAATTGAAATGAAACTGTACACTAAAATAAATAGAAAAAAAAATATTCGTTTAAATGCATTTAAAATAAAGCCTTAAAATACATAGTTTTCGATGCATCATCGTGTAATGGTTGTTTGTTTCTTTTTTCATTCTTCTTTTGATTTCATGTTGTTAAATTAATCATGAAAATAAATGCAAGGAATTCCAATTTAAATCAAAATTCATTAAAGAAAAGTTGAATCATAATTATTCTCTGTAAGAAATGTACAGATGAAAGTAAAAAAAAGTATGGTGGTATTTAATTGAAGTTACTGCTAATGATTTTCTTTATTGATCCTTGATTCTCATTAGATACATGTTCAGTCATTAAAAAGCGCATAGCAAATGAAAGCTTAAGTAAGATATAATAGTCATTTTACGCGATTCTCATGAATTTACGATATTCTTTAAATATACTAATATCGTCCGAAGTATGTAATACCACGCAATGCATTTACTTGATTTAAGGTACGACAGAGGCCAAATCTCGAATTTCTATGCAGCCTAACTGCGTTCGACGCACGGTGAATGCTTAGGGATTTTGAATGTCACGCGATTTACTGGAGTCACGACAATATTTTATGAACTTCTAATGACCTTTTTGCTTGGTGATTCGGTACGTTGTTTTAATTCACGAAAAATCACGTAGGAACAGTTTTTCACTTAACCTATAGTATTGGGAATTTTTTATTAACATTAGTGTGGTACTTGGAAACGTAACTCTAAGTGCTATAGTAACAGCAGAAATACATAATATTGTGAAAGGAATAGAAAAAATCTGTCTCAATTAAATTTAAACTTAAAACAAACTTTTATTGTAACCATTGTACCGATATTTGAGCTTGTTTCAACATGCGTACAAATCTTTAAAAGATTAAGTAGTTAAATATGCCCTGCTTAGAAAGCTAGTCCGTTGAGCTATAAACTCTTTCATCCTCAGAATGGGTATGTTTCACGTCGTGAGTGGCAACAGTTCCATTGGTATTCTTTTCATTTTTGGTTCATCCGGAATTGCATTTGTTTGAAACAATACACTTTTTTCTTTTTAAATAACTAAAACAAATAGTATGCAAAAACTTTTCTTTCAGTAGAACTAAGACTTTTCACAGTTCATGAAACACGTTAAATTGCTGTCAAACAATTTCGCTTAATTTCTCCACAAAAGACAAAATATCATATTAACCGAAGTTTTGCAACAAGTTTGACGTTTGGTAATGCTTTGCATACTTGAAATTGAATCGAATAAAAGCCTATTAAGTTATATCAATAGCAGAAATAAAAAGAAGTTGCACGTAAATAACTCTAAAATAGAAGAATCTCTAAATTGAAGCAGACGAAAAAATGCTCATTTTGAGAGTGAAATCGCAAGAAGCTAAAAAACAAAACAAGAGAATTATATCAACTGAAAAAACCTCATTAATGTGTTTCTATGCATTACAATAAAATTCATGTTCGAAACGCAATGAGAAAAAAAAATGTCTTCTTGCTTAGATAAGTGAAAATTACAACGCTTTAAAGGTGTCCAAAATTAAGGGGAAACGTAATAACATTGGTTATTCGAAATTATTTACCTTTTTTTGAGTATCTCTCATTAAGTATTTTCATATCAATAAACAAAACCATTAAAAAATTCTTAAAGCTTATTTTTAATTTTAAAACTAAAGTGTGTACCCCAAAGATGATTTAGATATAAATTACTATTTACTACTTTACATAGAAAAATCGAACTGTCGCAGTTATTATTTTTTATTCATTAAATTAAAAATCATTCTTATTAACTGAATAGTTTCTTCATTATAAATTTTAAAAAGTAGCCACTTTTACCAGTTAAATGACACATCTTTTATCCCATACCGTTGCATCTGAAGATGAGCTATATAACGGGTGAATCTTTTTTTCTCTTTTTGTAAACCTGTTCCGCTTACCTGTTTCAAATGACCTTTAGTAATGGATGAATACGTGAACTTCTTCCTGTTTCGCCCATCCTGTTGTATATTTTTTTTTCATTTCACCCGCCAATGGCGACTTTATGGTTGCTTCCTAACCCCGTTTGAATTGTGTTAGAATGTAGACAGTAAATCCTCACGAAGCTTCGCTGGGCTTTCTCTGTGTAGTATTGTCTGCCTTAATCACGATTCTGCGATTTGAATTCGGGCTGGGATTGAAAGAAGTGGATTTGTGTTGACACAGAAGGAGGATTTGCGTTTCGTTTTTTTTTGTTTGGTTATTCATTTCAAAGTTTTTGTTGCATGCTTTCTGGAAGCAAAATAAATTGTAATGGAGTGTTTTCTATAACGCCAATATCCTCCAAAATTGTCTCGATTTATTAAATAAACATACAATGGTAAATTTATATTCTCCAAAAACATTTTGCATTCGTTAAAAAATCAATTGCAAAATAGATATATATTTTTAAAGTAACTATACAAGTATGACACTTTACATGCATAGCATTTAACAAGTCATGTATATGATTTAAGATTGGTAATGGTAATTTAGTGTTGCGAATATTAGTACTGAATGAAAATTTTTTTTGAATATATTACAATTTATGTGAGAGTTAAACATTTTAGACACTACTTTTCTGTCACATAATATATTCTCTTTTTGTATCACATAGATAAATTTAGCAGTTTCATTTTGATTCGCCTAGTTCTATATGGGGTAGGGGTAGGGTATTTTACATATATATTCCGACTTGTGTGCTTGCTCAGTGAGCCACTTATAAGTCTTCGTCAAATAAGACAGACACAGAAAGATTTTTTACTGTCACAAAGAGAGGAAATACACCCAGGGCGAAGGCGGGAATCGAACCTGCGCCCGTTACAGCACGCAGACTGCTGGCCTGCGATGCTTACCACTCGGCCATCCGGGCCCCTAGTTCTATATCTATTTTCTGTGTTAACGCGACTGACCAGTTACCAAAGTTTTAATGTGACCAAGGTGACTCATTTATCAGTAATTCCGTTCTGCTCCAATAACGGATACAAAGCAACAATCAAAATTGTGTAATTGTGCAAAGTTATGCATTCTATACTCAAAAAACTTGTTCTTGTTTATAAAATGTTGTTCATTTGTTTATTTATTTTTCATTTATAGTATAGTCTGCCAAATAACCATACAGGTCAACAATCGATTGATTTAAATTAGGTTTAGTGAAACGTTTGTGCATTGTTTTTTTTTTCTATTCATAGAAACTATAAGTTTCGCAATGATTCCATTTGAAACCACCATCTTGCGATTTTGTTTCTAACTAAGTTGAGCTCCACTTATTTATTGTTAGATGGAAGAATCATGTATTTTAAAGAATTAAGTAACGTTTGTTCTAATTAAATAAAAATATGAAAAACATTAAAAAATAAAATATGAAAACACATTTTACCATGTTTTGGTAAAATAAAATTCACTTCTAAAATATTTGATGAAAAAAATGGACCCTAAATTCTTTACCGCTGGCATTCTAAGTTGTTTCAAAATTGATTTTACCATTATTTTGCAAACAAAGTTTTGAAAAAAAATATTGTTAGAATTTATTCAAAAGTTATGATTCGAATCTCCCCACTTAAATTTTAGTTAAAAAATTAAGATCCCCCCCCCTGTTTTTTTACCATTTCATTCTGAATGCAAAAATTAATTTATTTCACAAATTTTATATATTTAGAATAAAAAATAAAAAGTTGGAAATGGACGGGTTAACAAAAGCACGCAAAAAGCTCCCCTAATTGTTTTGAGCAGTGTAAGTTCGCTACAATTCTTCCAGGTTTAGTAAAACGTTTGTGCATTGTTTTTTTCCATTCATAGAAACTGTACATTTTTAGCATTACACCTAACACATTAAACTAAATAAGTTCATTCCACTTCTTCAATTTCGTTAAATAAAGTTTAAGTAACAATTTTCTGCTTAGAATAGCAAATCCAAGTCCTTAACAAACCCAATGCTCAACCGTAATAACTCACCACTTTAATATTGAGCAGAAGAAATTGTTCATACTCAAACGAACAATTACTTTGAATCCCTTTGGAAAACTGCCAAACGCCCAGGCCATTGTTTCCTAAATCCTGTCACTTGTCCGACACAATAATCTCATGTTTTTGTCTTTTGGTTCGATGACAGCTAGAGGGGCTCTTTGCAACGCTCGCTTCTTGAACTGCAGTTAAGGAAACTTTCCAATAGCACTTTTATTAAGGGGGAATGGGCGCGCAGGAACGGGGGTCTCCAAACTCAAGTGCTCAATGTTATTCCAATAGGAACAAAAAAAAAAAAATTCTCTGCCACATTTCTCCGGCTGTATTGAATATTTTTGCAAGCTTTTTTTAAAATAATAAATGTAGATAACTTACAGGTACCTGTAATCCTACTTTTTAAAATTACTTCGAATACTTTTTGTAAAATTATTTATTCAAAATATTTTTTTGAACTAATTTCAAAAAGTGGGATTGTCGGGACCTGTAAGTCAGCTACATTTATCACATAAAAATCCAATTATAAAAATATTCAATACAGTCGGAGAAATGTGGCAGAGAAAATATTTGATTCTCCACTTTGCTTTGGAGACCCGCTATCCAGCGCGACCATTTCTCCTTAAGGACAAGACTTGAAGAAATAATATCGGTATAGTGAAGAGTTTGGAACTTTTATTTTCTTGGCGGAATCAAGGAGTATTGTTGAGAAGTGGGAATAAGAATGAGATTATATACAAAGTGATGAATATGACTGTATTTGACATTTTGATTCTTTTTTTTTTTAATTTCTGTAGGATTCAAGTTTTGAATGTAAGAATTTTTTCTCGTTATTTTAAATTTGATTGAATAAATTATTATTGCAAATATGTAGTTCGTGTATCGTGTAATATATAATATATGTTTACGGTTTGTAGTCTGTTAGATGCAATAAAATCAAATAGAAAATTAATAATAATGATCCTAAACCTTTGGAGAAATTATAAGTTAGAAATCTTACATAAAAATCAATTTTACTAGAAGTAAGTTTTTTAAACCACTTTTCAAGAAAAAACTCAAACAAATATAAATATCTTCTCAAATCAAAATTTAACGAATTTAATTATTTAGAATCTATATAAATAATTATGTAGACGGAACTCATTAAATGGGTTTGGGAAATTTCATAAAGTAGAAGTAACACACGAGTGGACCAGTGCAGTGAACAAGCTAAGTCCATTTGCAGTTGAACCAATTTTTTTCACAGAGAGGATATAATTGCGAATTTTCGATCGCAAATTATTTTTTGCAGACTTACGAAAAAAATTCAAATTTTGTAAAGATAACCACTAAAACTTCGATTAAAATGAGTTCTTCGATTAAAATGAGTTCCAGTGTGTTTGAGAAGAAAACTGGTCTCTTTGAAAGTGCACTTGGCTCCTTTTTGCTCCAGCCCTATCACATAATACACCGATTTCTTTTTTGACATCATATTAACAAGCAGCAATAACAACAAGGTGAAATCAACAAATAAAAAACTTACCAGATCACGTTTCGAGTAGCTTTGAATTTGAAAGGTATACGGAGATATTAAGATTTCCAACATATAAAAAATAAACACCCCCCCCCCCCCCCTTCATGGCTGTCAATTTATCCTAAATGTAACAAATTAAATTTCAGGGAATAAAATAATAAACTACACTCCTTGCCAACCTAAGTTGGGTAAATAGAAATATGCTATGGAGAAGATCCTTCGGATGTATAGAGTTCCATAATTTATTTGTGAATCCATCCAGAAAACATGTTTAAAACATTAATTTCATTTAAGGTCTAACAGATTTTAATATTTGAGAAAATTTAGCAATTTTGTCAGAATGAAAAGTGTATTTGGTAAAATTGTATTAAGATCATTTTGTATGCAAATATTACCTTACAAGAGTTTCCAACTAACGGACCAATCACGTTTTTCCCTCTGCCTTTTCATTCTTTGTTTTTGCCCAAGTTAGGCTGGCACGGAGTGTAGGGAAACGCGAGTATTAATATTTTTAATCAAATGTCTTTCTTGAGATATTTCGTCCAGGCAAACATTAAAGTTAAAAAAATGCATTGTTTAACTTTTAATATTAAATTTAATGTTCTACAAAAATTTAATTATCACTTCACTTTTTAAAAGTAATTAATAAATATTTTATAAGGTTTCATAATATTAAATTCTTCTTCTTCTGAGCATTTATATGCGAGAAAAACATTTTATTATTTGTTAAAAATGTGAAAGCAATTTCATTTTCACAGAAATTTTGATGGAAAAACTAGAAACGTTTTCTTTGGATATAATCAATTTGATAGAAAAAGCCTCTTCCATTATGTTGAATCGGAATTTTTTCTTTTTACCCTAAGGAATAAAATATCGTGTAATATCTTTTTTGATATGTCCTTCCATCTGAAATATGAAATTTGCGTGACCGAATACCCCTGAGGGGGTGGAGAGCCCATTCGGTAAGGCGTTTACCTTGCATGCGGTAGGTTCCAGGTTCGGGCATGGGTATTGCCAAAAAAGCTGCTGATCTATAACCTCTTAAGACCCGAGAAATATCCTACAAGTATATCCTCATATAATCCAAACATACTTTTTATACAAATATATGCCAAAAATATGTTTTGCTCTCTCTCTCTAAGTAATTAAAAAAAATTATGTTTACTAGCTACAGAGAGAAACGCCTTAATCTCTAAAAATACGCATATTTTGTGCTTTAAATGCAAAAAAAAAGGCTGCATCACTTATATTTGTAGCTAACAGTTTATTTAACATTGTTTTTAATGCAAAATGCCTTTAAAATAAAGTACTAAAAGACTAATATTTTGAAAAGTCTTTTTAAAAAAAAGTTAGTTGAAATCTGTTATAAATACGTAAACACTACCAATTTCGGTAATTTAGATAAATAAATTCATTTGGCTGTTCTCCGATCAATTTACTGATGATGAAAAATATACAGATTATTTTTAATATTCTAAGACGATTTAATAAAGAAAAATAGATTCTTATAGTATAGGCAGTATAGTTACCGATTGTGAACTGATAGCAACTATTGGTCTTTGATTGTCATTGTAGAGAACATGATTAAAAAAAGCTTTTTCCAGTTGATAAAATGATTTAATTAAAAAAATGCAATTTTCTCCTATCGTACAAATTTAGTGACATAAAATGACAAAAAAATCCCGTGGATAAATTTTACTAATTTACACATTTACTTAAATTTTTTATGTAGATTTGTGACTGGTTAAATGTATTATTACGCAACATTAGTATCATTCGTAAGATATTTTTTATAGGAATATAGCAAAGAAACGCAAACTTTCAAGAATAGATATTTTTTCTTTTAAAAATTGTTGTTTTTTTACAACTTAATTCATTCGTATTCTTTTGCTGTCGAAGTTGCTCTGTCATTATTGACATTCAGCTTTGAAAACTTGATAAAAATTCTTCCGCAATATTTCCCTCATAAGTGTTCAATTTCAGATCATACGTATATTTACAATCTTAACCTTATTCGACTACTAAGCTAAAACTTTATAAAACAATCTCTTTAAAATTCACTATTACAAAATTTGCTCATGCGATTCATATTAAGAAGCATTCAAAAAACTAAACAGATGTTCTCAAGTGGTAACATAACTTTAAGCCAAGATAAGCAGGTGACGCTCTCACGTAAGCAATTCTCCTTCGCAAACAAAAAATCCACGACATCCTTGGCAATATATTCTGTCTCACGACATCTACCAATCTTTTAGAATCATTACCTACTGATATTATCACTCAGTTCAGGGTCTATACCGGAACGTAATGACATTGAACATATTTTTCTAACTCGTTAGATATAGGCGACAGGAAATCGGGATGTAGACAGCTTCTAATGAGTCTGCATGTCACCGATATCAGACCCCATGCTGTTGTCTTTTCCATGTTTATTTGATCAGGCAGCACTGTCTTTATATTAGGTATATTTTATAAGTACATAATGCACACAAAAAATGGGATATATATGTTACATTTTTAAAGGAAAGTTTGTCTTTAAAAATTATTTTAGGGAAGGCTTGCTCTTGAGATGAGTTCCTTAATTTTTTCAATTATTTTATTATAATTTACTCTTGAAAAATCAATTATCAATGAATCAAATAAAAAATCTTAATGAAGAAAGCAAATGATTAGTGAAGAATTTTTTGAATGGATTTTTGAAATATATTAAAAATTATTAAATCTTTACCCTTTAAAAATAGATTGCGTTAACATTGTTTTTTCAAGTTGATATTTAAACTATGTCCAGATTTTCAGAATATCGCTATTAAAGAAAACGCATTAAAATATATGACAGTAAAAACAAGTGTTTTAAGAGAAATGACAAGGGTTGAAATTATAATGTTAAAATGGAGGCCTCAAATTAATCATTACCTATTAATTCTATTTGGAATGATTTAAAAATAATAGAGTTGACGGATTGTGAAAGTTCATTAAAAAATCCCCATTCGAAAAAAAGATGCTTCCAATTAGATTTAATTGTCAAATTCACGAACTTCCAATTTGACAATTAAAAAAAACCGTACCATTTAGTAATTTATTTTTTACTAAACAAATAAAATGATTGAAATCATCCTTTTAAAGGAAAGCAATACAGGTAAAAGAAATTTTGCGTAAAATAATTAAAATGTTTTTAATGCGTTTTATGTTTAATGTTTTGAATTAATGATGTCAAAGAATTATGGATTCTCAATTAAATAGCATTTAACGGAACATTAATACAAGTTATCTAAAATAGTGTTAGAAAGTATAAAAAATCTTTTTCCCTCTTTCAACTCTTTCGTGTTTTAAAAAATTCAGTATGCAAAAAATAACTGTTTTTCTTTAATATTTAATCTAAATTTTCTTTGTTACAATTCTTGTAATGGGGGCTGGGGAGCCAAGTCGATTAAGGTTGCATGCGGAAGGTATCAGGATCGGGTCCGGGTATCGCAAAAACAATTGATGACCTATAAACGGCCACCTGAAGCCAAAAATGTCCGACGAATTTGTAGAGGGAGTTCACGTTAAGTATGCTTTAAAGTCCTAACACAGCGTACGATGCGTGAATTATCGTTGTACCAGAGCATATAGCGGCATCAGGACTTTGGTTTGGTTTGAATTATCGTCTCACTAGAGCAACACGAAGGCTACTTCAGAACTTTGGGCCACTGCTGATTTAATATGCAATATTTCCAGATATAGTACTCTTTATTAGAGATTTCTTGTTTAGTACGATCTGTTTATAGGTTGGCTAAGACTGGGTTTGGCTTGGTTGAATCACCGTCGCACAAGAGCTACACGATGGCTATTGGCAACGAACCACGGAATTTAGAACCACGATTAAGTGACGATAGTTTAGATGAGGATGAACACCGAAACGTTTAATCGGTGGAAAGTCGCCTTAACCTACGACGCCAAGCCAGCTCTTTGAAGTCCATTTTTTTAATTTCTCCCTACACATCTTTCTTTTGGTATTTTAGTGAAAGATGCGTCTGATAAGGAAAAGTAAACCGTACACTACTTATCCATAAAACCAAGATAATTTTCGTATTCAGCACAAAAAGTGTGTTTTAATGAAGTTTAGATAATATGCTTTGAGCCTCATTTAAGCTTTTAGTACTTAATGCATTTTTGGTTTTCAATTTTGCTAAATAAGTAGAAATAAAGTTTTTCTGATGGGAAAACAGATAGTTTGGAATGGGCGCATGCTTTGTCCGCAAATGTACGAGTACTAATTGTCTTTAACATAGTAATCCTCCACAGGGTTTAATTTAAGAGAATACACTTGTTTGGTAGTTCACTGAATGATAAAAACCCTTCTTTAATCTGTGTGTTTGTTCTTATTTTTAAATAGAAACAAATATTGCACATTGCAGTTCCTTAAGTAATAACTTGATAGTTTTAATATCGTTACGATTCGATATTTGATCACAGCATCTTAAATAGGGTGAGCTGCATTTAGCAGTGTACATTTTATGATTCACCATCCAGCGATAAAATTTATACAAACAGTGTTTTATTTTTATAGGTTTTTTTTAAACAAACACAAAGTGCATATAAAATATGATTTATGAAAATTTAATGATAGCCGTAAAGTTAATCATCGTAACAAATCTTTTCAGGCTAACCAGTTTATACTTGAATTTATAGGCAAGGCATTTTTGCAATCTAATTTTTTTTGTTTCATTTTAACCAAACCATAACTTTTCGTTTGCTTTTTAGGTTAGGTTAGGTTTGAATTATCGTCGCACTAGAGCTACACGAGGGCTACTGGCGACGAGCGTCGTATTTTAGAACCACAGTCAGGTGACGAGCCAACACCTGAATAGGCACCCAACGCAACCGTTAAGGGCGACATCGTACGCAGCGTTAGGACTTTGAAGGATATTTAACGTGCACTCCCTTACACGGGGTATTCATTGGACATTTTTGGCTGCACGGGCCGTTTATAGGTCGGCAGCTATTTTGGCAATGCCCGGATCCGAACCCGAGACCTTCCGCATGCTAAGCGAGTGCTTAACCGACTGTGCTCCCCAGCCCCTCGTTTGCTTTTTATACATACAACAGGCATTATATTTGGTGATGGAAAATAATTATACTTTTTGAAACTAATATTTGAAGAGTTTAAAGATCTATTTAATCCAAGAATTGTATAATTACTTCTAGAAGTTAGCATAAATTATTCGAGAAGATAGAACATAGAATGGTCCTATAGTTCTCAACTTTCTTTGAAACCTACGGGAAGGGGTAAATTATGCTGAACACAAAAGGAAAATATTGCCTTAGTCAAGTTTTGAAAGTTTTAATTAAACCTAGAAATACAATCCTATTTTCTTGCCTTTAAACTACCTGAGTAAACATTAAACCATAGGATTTTGCTTGTAAAATCATTACGAAAGCAGCAATTTGACTCGTTATATCCATGAATTGTTTTTCTACCGAAAATATTTTTGAGGAGCAAATTCAATTTAATCAAAAGTTTATTTTGCGTTACAGTCATTTGAATAGCAGTCGATAGTGTCCCTGACCAACTTAATTCCAGAAATACAAACTACATGTGGTATTTACCTATCTAGTTCTAGGGCTTAAAAGCTGACGAACATAAGAAAATGAGTTTCTTCGTATTAATTCAACTTTACAATGAATTAGGTATTATTCATTGCTTAGTAGACTTTAATTTGATAAATTTGTAATTACTGAAAGATGCATATTCTTAGTGAATTGTTATTGAAATTATGTTAAAATTTTAAAGCTGGTAAGTACGGGACACACTAATTTTTTTATGTTCACGTCTAACCCAACTTACGCATTTGATGTCCACCTTGTATTTAACAACAGATGCAAGACGCGGGAAATAATAAAACAAGTTGTAATAATCTCAAAATTTAATAAAAATATAAACAAGCTTTATCATGCAACAGTATACAACAGCAGTAAAATTTCTTCAAATCAATTAACTATTAGAATTAAAACACTGGCATAGTTAGTATAACAATAACAACATAGAAAACAATTGTAACACCAACAGTACTACACTGAGAACATACAATACAAACTAGTCTTCAGCAGTTTAAATTAGGAAGAGTCACTCACAGTTCTTGACTGCTATGCCCCTTTTGATGGTCATGTTTCGGAGTCTTCTTTGGCAATAACTCCTTGTGAATGTTGGGCAGAGCCCCTCCTTGGGCAATAGTCACGCCGCTCAGCAGCTTGTTGAGTTCTTCATCATTCCTGATAGCCAACTGGAGATGCCTTGGGATTATCCTGGATTTCCTGTTGTCTCTTGCCGCATTCCCAGCCAACTCTAGGACCTCTGCGACTAGGTACTCGAGTACTGCAGCCATGAAGATGGGTGCCCCACCACCCACACGTTCTGCATAATTTCCATTGCGCAGTAAGCGGTGGATCCGACCAACAGGAAAAATAAGGCCCGCCTTAGTTGAACGGGAGATGTTTCTAATATTTCTTGGCTTGCCCTCACCTCGGCCTGACATTGTAAGGTTTTAATGTCAAGAAAAACTGATAGTGCTAGAAACTAAATTCACTGTGCTTAAAGGTGGGATGGTAATCGAACGTTTTTCGGCTGCCGATGTCTAGACGCCTACCATAGCTTTAACACAGCCACGCACGTCTCGTAATTTAAAACGTTGTTCTGTTGGCGAGGTCAACACGTGAGTGGGCTCCAAACGCAACTAGGGAGACATCGGACGCGGCGTCCGAGCTTTGGAGCATCTATAACATGCTCCAACACAAATTATTGAAAATAGCCAAATTCTGCATTACATTCGAACTACGTGCGATTTTTTCCAAAGATTTATAAATCATCTGAGTTCTAGGTGACAGTTACTATTTAAAGCATACATGTTTGAAGCCTTACAACGCTTAAAATGAAGTTACAATATATTGAAGCTGTACGCCCACAGTATCTGCGACACCATCGTCATTTTTGAATTCTTATACCGTTTCATTTTAGATAAGTCATCATTTCATATTAAAAAGTTTGGTTTTTTGAATATTTCTTTTAAAACAGCTTAGAACAAAAATCAGTCTTTCAAAAATGTTTATTGATGGTTTTTGGCACAAAATAATGTTCCAAACTTTTGCTATTATAGTCTAAGTGGGTACAAATAAAAGCTTTTAGTATCTGTCACACTGATCTGAAACCACAAACCAATACACAAATTGTGGCAAGCTTAAAATGATAAGGCAGTATTTCTTTTCTTTTTTTTTAATGTGACTTTATTGGGAAAAAATTAATCAGTTGAAAAAGAAACGAACATGTAGAACATATGCAAATTACACACACGTCAAATGAACAAAGAGTGTTTAGTAGGGACAGTCCATTTTAGGCCGAGAAGATGAGCCCTGGCTTCCCAGTAGAGCTGGCACAGGTTGTTTGATATCACGGACATCACATGGCTAAGTCCATAACAGGCAATAATGTAGACAGAATTCAGAGTGCCTTCTCCACAGATCTGGCATGATATTTCACAATAACTTTTCGCTTAAGATAAATTTTACATTCATTATATTTTTAAAAGGTATTTGCGTTCATTTTGTTTCTTATAATACCAGTATCGAATAACTAGTCAAATTTCCGTATTAGAAAAAAATTCAAATGAACGTAATATTTTAGGTTTTTTAATGTTTATTTTACACTCAACATAAGCTACTTTTACTCGACATGAGATAACATTCCTTAAATATAGTTTTTTTTTATTTCAAATTCAAAACTTGGTTTCTCACTTTATTTACCGTTTTTTTAATTACCAAAAGCACTTTTTGACTCATTAATTTGATTCATTTTTTGTTTCATTTAAAAAAAAATAATCGATAATTGAGAAGATAGTTAATACGCGTATCCTTCTAATTTGGAATTCTCCAGGTTGATTGAAATCAGCGACTATTTTCTTGGCCATTCTGCAAGTCCTTTTCCTACTAACCAAAACCGAATTATCAACTTCAGAAACAATTAAAATGCTGAAAGTACTTCTCCATATGAAAACTTGGATAATTCAGCTCTCCTAACGAATTAAATCACACCTCTATAAATAAAAGGCCTTCAATTTATCCACGGTGGTAAAGGAGTACGCAGATTTTAAGACTTTGTTGTAGGGGACTAGATGCCACCTTAGCTGCCCGGTGTCATAATTATGCTGTGATGAATATTCAACGAGTCTTGTACTAGGGATCCCGTCGCTTAAACATGTGTCTCCTCATTAAGCAGAATGTTTATTGCTGGGATTCGAGTTTGTGGCAGCCCTAACACCCCAGGTACGCACCTATTCAGAAATTTAAGTGCTATTTACTTACAAACTTCATCAACGTTATCAAGTTCCGGATGAAGTCTTGCTTCAGATTGATTTTAATACAAATTTATTGCGTTCGCGATGATTACATTCACTCGGGATCACGTTAATTGATTTTATGTAGGGACACGCAATTGATGTTGATGAATATGAAGTCGTTGCATATTTTGCCTTAGTTTTAATTAAGTTAATTTTGGGAAAGGATGGTTGAAAATATTTGTTCATTATAGGTGGTCCTTTATAATTGAATAAATTATAATGAATGTGGATAAAATTAGATAACTATATGATGAAATATGCCTTTACAACCTTGAAATAATAAAATGTTTAGGTTTTTCAATTTTAAACTGATAGAACTACAATCGTAATGTAATAAGATTTGTTATTTAGAAGCTTTTAGTGGTTTAAGCTTGCTACTAAATATTTATTAGTTGCAAATTTTTTAAAATGTTTCATTGAATCAAAGAAGAAAAAAATACTATACACATTAAGCATAATTCCTAGCAATTAGCATGTTTTTTTTTAACTTATGAAATTAATACAACTATACATTTTATTCTATACTTAATAAAATTCTGTGTACTTTAACTTTTTACTGCGGACGAAGGTCATAGGGTACGTTTAATAACTTGAAGAGTCCTTATTTTTAATAAATTGATCAAAAGGATGGATTGATGGAAAGCTTAATGATTGCTTGTGTAGTTAAATTGGCGTCGCACTAGAGCTACACAGGGACTATGCGGCCTACAAGGCAAGAGTGTAAGCTCTATAGCCCATTGCTCTATACGCCGATACCAACTCTTGTCTAAAACCAACCCTCGTCATTTTACTACGGTTTAAAATTTAAAAAATATCAACATTTGAAGGATATTCTAATCTTATGAATTGAAAAAGCTCTAGTTCTACGTTAATTCTTAGTTTTGAGCTCGATGTAATTTTTGTTTCTCATTGTTTAAAAAGTAGAATAACACCTTCATGGTGTAAAACTGATAGTTCGCAGCCGTACCAATTGTCTTTATCACCATAGCTTTACCATGAAATAATTAGGTAGGTCACACACTTTAATCATAAATACAAATGTAACATTTTATCTGGCTTTATTTCGTTTTTCACTACAAGCAAATTGCAAGTACGAGTAAAAAAACTGAAAAAAAAAATGCATGTCCATCATCAAGTTATCACTTTGCCTATTTAACTATTTTATTTTAAGCTAACTGTTACTTAACGGAAGCATAAGTTTGATCACCTGCATCATAAAAGCGGAAGTCTTGTCTCCCAACCGAAGCCTTGCATCCATATATTTCCATTTATTGAAGTAGTTTTTTTACAACAATATTTAAACCAATGTATTCAAAAATTAAAACTGAACTAGTTAATTAAAGGTTAAATTAATTAATCTAATCAATTTGAATTAGATATCGTAGCGTGTCGCGTAGAATTCGAGAACTTTCTTTAAAGCCTAAAGGAAGCAGTTTTGCTGTAAGTAAAAGTCAAGATTTGAAAGCGTAAATTAAATGTGGCGAACATAAACATTGGGAGTTTTATATTGTAAAAGCATTATAATCTAATAGTTATTCATTAATAGGTAATATTTATAAAATAAATTGAAGACATGAAGTTAAAAAGTATAAGTTTTTGTTAATTGAAATTACATTCTAGTTCTAGTTCTAAGGTATTCAGAGTTTAAGCTCAAAACTTAACCTCTTGACATAGGCATTTTGGTGTTCACCATGAAGTATTTGATACCAGATGCTAGCGCAATAAATACAAGAAATTGTACAATCAAGATTTATTAAAATGTACAAAAAAGAAGCTTCAAGCATAAAACTGCATAAAATAGGTACATTTTGTCAATTAAATTACGGATAAAAACGCTGGCACATACAATATGAGCAATCGCAAAGTAAAAAAATTTAAAACCACACAAATTCACAGAGAACCTACCATACAAATTGAAAAAGGCCTTCGGCAGTTTAGATTAGGAAGAGTCACTCAAATTTCTTGACTGCTGGGCCCCTTTTGATGGTCAGGTTTCGGAGTCTTCTTTGGCAATAACTCCTTCTGAATGTTGGGCATAGCTCCTCCTTGGGCAATAGTCACGTTGCATAGCAGCTTGTTGAGCTCTTCATCATTCCTGATGGCCAACTGCAGATGCCTTGGAATTATTCTGGCTTTCTTGTTTTCCCTTGCTGCATTTCCGGCCAACTCTAGGATCTCTGCGACTAGGTACTCGAGTACTGCAGCCAGGAAAATGGGTGCTCCGCCACCCACACGTTCGCTGTACTTTCCGTTGCGCAGTAAGCGATGAATTCGGCCAACAGGAAAAGTAAGACCTGCCTTTGTTGAACGGGAGATAGATTTGATGTTCTTGGGATGGCCCTTGCCTCGACCTGACATTTTGAAGTTTGATTTTTAAAAAAAATATATGTGAGGTGACTATAGAAACAAAATTCAATCTGAGTAAAGACGGGATGATACATTTACTTTTATAACATTTGTTTCTGAAAATATTCTCAAACAGATTGCCATAATGCGTAAAAATGTTTATTTTATTTGATTGCTGATGTTAATGGTTCATTGTGTGACGTCGCACTAGAGCTCTGAGCTATATTACTTGAGCGCATCATAAGATAAATGTCCAGTAGTTAGGTAATGAAGGAATACGTCATCTTGCTCTGAAAAGTTCTGTATCGTAATGTTTTTTCCGAGCAAAGCAAACCAAAGTGTATTTGATACTGCCAAGCTAATTAACAACATTAAACACTGTAAGGGGCCCGAGTGGCTTGGTGGGTTTTATCGCAGCACATTACTCTAACAGTCTACGCACTGCACCGGGTGCGGGCTCGATTCTCGCCTTCGCCCTGGGTGTATTTTGTTCTCTGTGTCTGTCTTTCTTGACGATGCCTTGTATTTTAAAACGGATTTTCCTTCCATAAAAGTTAGGTTATTTTTTATCTACAGGGTGGTTATAAAATAACGCTCCCTATTTGGAGTGGTCTGTAGCTTGAATGAATAATCCAAATGCAACAGAAATTGAGACACTTACTAATCAAGAGGGGGGAAAAAGAATGGTATCATAAAAAAGACAAAATCCTAAAAAATAATCATAAAAAATAATCATCATAAAAAAACTCGTCTTTTGACCAGAATCTAAATTACGAAACGTCGTCAATTATGGCCAATTACTGCCAACACAGCTAATTACGCCTCGTAATTTAGAACCCTGGTCAAGAGACGAGTTTCTTTTTTACGATAAAGAATGGAATTATAACACAGAAACTCGTCTCTTGACCAAGGTTATAGTTACGAGGAGTATCCAATTACGGCTAATTACGGCCAACACATCCAATCACGCCTCGTAATTTAGAACCCTGGTCAAGTGACGAGTTTGTTTTTTATGATTCCATTCTTTTCCCCCCTTCTTGATTAGTAAGTGTCTCAAAGTTTTTTGTATTTGGATTACTCATTCAAGCTACAGACCACTCCGAATAGGGAGCGTTATTTTATAACCACCCTGTACATTTTATCGCCATTAATTGCTGCGTAATTGGCAGATTTTGAGTTTCAACGGAAATGTGTATTAAAATTAATTTTTTTTCTCGAATTTTGATTGGTGAATTTATGCCACATAGGAACACAGCACCAATCGGAGTACTGATCGTGGAAGCACAGGCATTATAGCTGGAGAGAATTACGTCATTTGAAAGAAGCCAACTGTACAAATTTGTTTAATACAAATTATTTAATATTATTTGTCTCAGTGTTTTTTTTTGAGGATATATGAAATTCCCAGCGATGGTCCATTCTTTGAAGATGATATATTAATTTTTTTGGGAAAATTAGTCATTATCTGATAAAATGTAGAGTAAAAGTTAATGATAATTTTTTGTTCATTTTTAGTGCTAGTAGTTTTACATAATTAGTCTTCAATGTGCAAATAAATTAGCAAACAATTAGGAGTATTTATTAAATTTGTAAAAAAATAATAAATACAGGCAATTTTCGCGTTTAAAAATGTAAATTACAACTAAATGCTGTATTTGACAATTTTGTGTGTTTGCAGCAAATTTGATCCGTATTTTGGTTCAACCTTGAACTATTATTTTTAACAGTGAAAGAGAAAAACATTAAAAAATTTAATTGACGAAAAAGTTCTTATATTCCCCAGTTTTGTTTCGTAGAATAAGATTTTTCAGAAATATTACTTCAGTGAAAACAATGTAATCAAAATGTTTTTTAATAACATGTCTTACGACACTAATATATTACTTTTTAGGAACAACACTGATCCTAAATATTGTTTTATTGGATTTTAAATATTTAGTAAAATTATAAATTAACTTACTTTTATTCATTAATAGATCCAAAACTACTTACAGCCCTTATACAAAAATTATTTTTCTGAGGGCACATTCAAAATAAATTTTATTAAAAAAACAAGAATAATTTGCAAAAAAAAACCTCCCACACGAACAAAAAGTATGTGTCATTAATACTTGTAAAACATTAGTTGGATATTAATCAAATTGAGGGTTAGTGGGAAGAGAGAGGGGTAGCTAAATGTACAAAATTTATGACTTCAACAATCATTCGTATTCCGCAATGTCTTTAGAAAGGTACCAGTCTTACATAAGGACGTTAAGATTGATTTCCGTTATTACATTTCCTCCTTAAAAGATCTGATCATTTATGGGGCATTTGTTTTATTAAAAGCGATATAAAATTGTTAGAATTTAAATTTTATACTTAAAACGCCTATTTTTGTTTTCTTGATAAATTATAGATTTTAGTGCTATACAAGTGTACTTCAAGGGCAGTATATAATTTTGATTTATCAATTTTTTAATCCACTCTATGTAGAAATATATTATAGTGGAGTTTGAACTACTATAAAAGCAAACGTTTTATTTGTAGAACTAAATGTATTTTAAGCATTATTATAATAAAACCATCCGCATCAGCATGGATATTTATGATGTTTGTCTGCATTTGTTCAGAGTGCCCTGCGACATACGTGATCTTTACATCTGTGGAGTCGTAAGTCCCGAGCAAGCGAGGAACTTGTCCAACGTTCTAAATTACGAAGCGTAATTGGCTTGCAAAGCTCCAAGGAGGCTAGAAATAGATAGCCGTACAACCTAACCTAACTTGCCAATTTAGTGATAGCAGGATAAAAGTAGAGCGTGTTTGGCAATCTGGTATCCCATTTGTTATGATGCACTATTAACGTATAGTGAATGGCTTGTAAAAGAATTCAAGCATACGAGCAATAATTTTGAAAGATCCATATTCAAACTAAAAATTCGCGAGAAGACAAATGAGTTAAAAATTGTAAACCTTTTAAAACATCAGCTTAAATGATAAACCACCTTTTTACGAACAAGTAACGCTGCATTTTGTTTTTGGAAAAACTACTTTTCAGAAACAGGTATTTTAAAGTGACCAGACAACGTTTTGGTAAAACAGACACGCTTCATTGAGGAAGAAATATTTTCACGAATAGAGTCCTGAATTTGTCCTTGCTGTGATTACTGCAAATACAATAAAACACTCTATCACACTATTCGCCGACAAGTGACGATTCTCTTATAGAGTTAATAGGACAGAAGCTTCACTTCTTCATACACTGAGAAAAAAATTCTGTAAACATACAGAAATTTTTTTAGTTATGTTACAGAAATAACCAACTTTACAAAAAAAGTTTTTGTAATTCTGAACAGAAATCTTCATTTCTGCAGTTACAAAATTTTTCTAGTATTTGCAATTTGTTTCAGCCAATCATGTTCTTCTACATGAAATGTCTCTCGCATCGCCACTAAAGTTTGGTTAGGTTGGGTTTAAATTATCGTCGCACTAGAGCTACACGAACTAAAGTATGACCTCGATCGTGATTCAAGACCAATCGCTATTTTAAATTTATAACTTAGGTGATTGTTTCAAATGAATTTCACTTCTCATTTCCTGACTATCTGTGTGCCGACATGGCACAGTTGGGAGAGCGTTCGATCGGACATCTAAAGGTTTCTGGTTCGATCCCGGGTATCGGCAGTCTGCTATTCCTCGATAGTGTAGTGGTCAGTACCCCCGTCTGTCACGCGGGAGACCGGGGTTTGATACCACACCGGGAAAGCAGACATTTTGTTTTTTCTTTACAGTTGCACGGAAATGCAGTATCCATAAAATTTTCTTGTATAGTTACAGAAACATTACTTGTGTGGGATACATAAAATAGTCCTGTAAATCTACATGATATAAACATGTAATGTTAACAAAAATATATTATGTGCTTTTACAGCACTATTTTTAGTAATTATTTACTAGAAATTTTCTAGGAAAAGTTTTTTACAATTTTTTTTGTAATGGTTACAGATTTTTTTCCACAGTGTATACTGTGCGATATACAGGATGAATCTAGAATAAATGATTCAAATATAAATGTAATAACATTAGAAATATGACAAACAGTACATTTGTGGATCACTAATCACTGATATAAAGTGAGTAACAGTTCTTTCAAACAGCGAATATACTTTACTATAAGAGTTGATAGGCTTATGGTATGGTACACATATATTCCAGCTTCTGTGCTTGTTCAGAGAACCGCTCATAAGCTTTCGTCTAGTGGGACAGACACAGAAAGAATTTTTACAGTCACAAAGAAAGGAATAACACATAGACAAATAACAACATTTATTGACGGTCAGATAGGCTTATAAGAGTAGCTTTGTTAGAAAATACACTTCATGTTAAACAAATCATGGTTGAATAATTAAACAGAATGTTCAATTAATATTATATAAGCGCCAACAATTCTACTGTATTTCTGTACTTACTGAAACAAAATATACTTTACTATAAGGAGCTTTAACTTATAAGAGTAGATAGGCTTATAAGAGTAGCCTTGTTAGAAAGAACACTTCATGTTAAAAAAATCATGATTGAATAATTAAACAGAATGTTCAATTAATATTATATAAGCACCAACAATTCTACTGTATTTCTGTACTTACTAAAACAAAATATAACCGCATTAATTAAAAATCTGCATATTTAAATTCAGTATCTATTATAGTTCTCTAGCTTATTTTTAAAATGCATTAGTTATCTTTAGGAGAACCAGTATCAGTATTTTTTTAGTTTGATATCTCTAAACAAAACAAGAAGTGCATTTTCACTTGCAACAATATTTTAATAAAAATGAGATCATAAATTGCCTTTGAAAATAAATTTAGGTTTTTTATAGCATTTGTTGAAAAAATATTCTTATGGAGATTTTTTTAAATCTTCGTTTGCATACATTACGACAAAATAAATTTAAATACATATCCCGAAAGACAAGCATTTGCGTACTTTGTTTTATTACGCATGGATACATTTTTTCAAGTTTCCCATAAACGATATTTATTGGTTTAACAAAAGAACGCAGAAGAAAATAAATTTCTTCGGTCTGACAACAGAGTAAAGAAATTCCAAATAACCGTTTAAAGCTTTGATTTCAATTCAAAGTTTCTTTCATAAAAATCTGTCGAAAAAATGAAATCTATTTTCTCCATACTTCAATCATATTTCGCTTGGACGGACCATTAAACATAGGAGCGAATGTCTTAAAATATGCTTGTAAACATCCAAAAAATAGTCACATTTTCAGGCATTTTACCAAGTTACATAGAAGTAGTTTTCAGATAAAACCTAGTTCCAAAGTTCTTTTAACATTATTTGCATACGCTACAACATTTTTGAAAACGCTGTTAGGAAATACCTTCCCTTTGAAGGCTTTGCGGCAAAGTTTTTCTTTTGTGCGTTGAAGAAATAAATTATTATTTTGATACGATTTTTCAATGTTTTTATGCCTCTAAAGAAGTTTTTTTTCCATAGACAGTTTAACTGACACCCCAGGCTTAACAGCCAAAATTGAGAATTAAAATCCCTTCATTTTTCATGAATATGGCGTTTTTTTATTTTTGTATCATCAAAGTTTTGCTCAACTAAATATGTTTCAAAAAAGAAAATTCCAAAAAAAATGATAAATAAATTCAGTATAATAAAAGAAAAGTCTTTTAAGTATAAATAGTGTGTAAACGTCAATTTTTTTTTGTAATTGTGAGATGCTTTAAAAATCAATGAGTCTTTATAAAGGCCGAAATTTCGATTCGCAATTTAAAAATTTGGAAAACAGTTCCTACAATTTAAAGTTTTCGAAACGGTTACTGCAATTTAAATTTCTCAAAACAGTTACTAAAATATAAAATTTTAAAAAAATTGTTACAATTTAAAATTTATGTCTATGTAATTTTTCCAAAACCGAAAACGATATTGAAAATTATTGCCTTTTTTGTGTTGCGTATATTACCTGTGAAGTACAGTTTTTATTTTTAAATCTGCACATAAAACTGCTTCCAATGAGAAATGATATCCATTTATTTAAAATATTATCTGCAAAATAATCTAAAAAGGTTATTTTAAACTTCATAAAAGTTGCGAAAAACTTCATAAGAAAAAAAATTTATAAAAAATTGGAAGAACTGCGAGTAAAATATTGCTTCTTAGAAACCTTTTATTAAGCGCAAGCTGTTAATCTCTGAGTTCAGATTGAAACTAGCATAAGAAAAAAACACAGGTGAGTTTCAGTACTCAGAATACTGAATTAAGTACTTGACGTTTCTTGGGTTACATAAGCAAATGTTATAATTTAAAACTTAACCATAAGGGTGCCTGAGTATATCTTCCAGTACAGCTATTTTAATATGTTATAAGTCATTTAATTGGCAATTTCAGGCGTATTTTATTTTTAAATAGGTTGACAATAAAACTATTGACAAATATTTTTTTTTGCTCGAAAATAATTAAAACATTTAAATCAGTTAAACACAAGTTCTTTTTGTACTCTAAATAAGCACCTATCCAAGTTTTTTTTAAAAGATCTGCAGCAGTTGAATAAATTATAAAGTACCTGCTTGTGAAATTTGGAACTTGTGGGCAAAAAATGGCATAAAATCTATTTAGACGTTATTAATTAATTTTCCTACAGGCAGCAATATAGCTTCTGAGTTATTTCTCCCTTTTCAAAACAATATAAAGTGACTTACATTGCTTTGGTCCTAAATAGCAGAAATAAAGTATTTTTTTTACATTAAATATCGTATTATGCATTTCAGACCCCCCAATAACATTTTGTGGAAATTCCTTTCTATTTCACGCATGGTTACTAGCAATTACGTATCTTTTAAAAAGTGGTTTATATTAAAGTAAATAAAAATTGGCTTTCTAACAGATATAGACATACAAATGCAGCATCTAAAAAAATCCCGCTCTGTCAAAGCATTATCGAAAAAACATTTAACAATGGGATATTGGATCCGTACCTTTAAACGAAATAAATTGCAGCATATTCATCAAAAGGATTCATTAGTGACTTGGGGATTGCGGTAAAACGTCACATCGTCGTGACTACACACATTAAAAATAACGATTTGCAAAAGTTTCGGTACTTTTGATAGTAAAAAATGCAATGGTTTTAGAAAAAACGCTTTTTTGTGTGGGCCTAAATTTTTTTCGAAGCAGGTTAAATTGCTGACATTTGCATCGCCGTAAACATTAAGCATCTGTTAGAATGTGGTTAAAGTTATGTCGCTAAAGTTTCCCCCCCAAAACTTTAGCTTAAATGGTGCAGTTTTATTAAAGGCATTTAACAATGATTTTTATACAATTTGTCGCAATGAGGAAGGAGAGAACTGGGAACATTTATGATAGGGACAGGTTTCCAATTTGTTATCTCTATACGATTATACTACTAAAATGATTTCTTAAAAAAAAAAACACATCTTGTTTAATTACATTGTTAATATTTTTAAACCATTTATGATTGTGCCTGCTCTACAATCTGTGGTAGGTTCCACAGCGTTTTGTGAAAAGTTCCCCCACATAATTTAAGTTTACTTTCCATATTCCAGACTTGAAACATTAAAATCAATAATCATGGTAAAGTTACTCAGCTTTTAAGGCCAATAATAACCCATCATATGTCTTCTTGGGAAGTTTTTGATCAGTTGGTGCTCTCACATCGAAAGAGTTGTTTCAATTTATACAAATGCAAATACAAAAATTGTCGACCAACAACAGGCCAGAGGCCCAGCAAGGTTGGTCCAAAATATATTTAATTCCTTACCAATTTCCAGTAACTATCGAGATTTTTCTTAAAATCTTCAACTCTCTTCGAATACACAACATATTCTGTCAAAGCATTCCACTCATTGACGACTCTATTGTGAAAATAATGTTTCCTTACCTCCTAAAGCATGATTTACTCAATTTCTGATCATGTCCTCTGGTCCTATTATTTACTCCTATTAAAGGTCCTATTATTTACTCCTATTACTGGTCCTCCTATTTAAGGTAATACCTAAGCCCTCCATGTCACCCTGTTTTATGAACTTGAAAATCTGAATTAAATAAGTGATCAATCAATCTGAATTAATAGTAAAATTGATTTGTCATCGTTGATTAATTATTAAGTATAAAAATATTTAACTAAAAAGTATACCTTTTGTCAGAAACTGTTCTCATTTCATTAAAAAAATATGGGCATATGAATTCAAATTTTTGTCTTACGCTAAAAAAAACTTGCCTGTGTCATGGTACCTGTATTTTATGCATAGCACGTAAAGATTTGAATTACCATTCAGTATAATAATTATAAGAAAAAATATTTTAAAACAACTAGCAACTTTTGTAATAAAAAAAACAAATTCATTTAAACATTGACAATTTAAAAAATCACGGTTTATCACATTTAGGGAATACAAAACTCCAAAGAAGCGGCTCAGTGGCTGAGAGATTTAATGTGTCCGCCTCGTAAGCCCAAGATCGCGGGTTCGAGCCAAAGCTGTGTCGTCGGATTTTTTTTCTGTATGGGAAAATCCTGGGCACGCATGTCATATGAGTATGTGGCATGTAAAAAATCCCCGGCGGGCCCATTTGGCTTGGGTTCTCTCGGCAAAATTAAATCTCGGCATACTTTAACATCTACAGAGAGCTCAGATTCGTTGAAATCTGGGCGTCAAAATTGGTAGCGAGATTCGCCTAGATGGTGCCACTAAAAATGGCTCTCAGTTCTGGGGAATATGCCCAGTCTGCATAGGCTTGACCACCAATATTACAACCCCATTAGATAACAAAATGTATATAAAATATCTAGATTATCTCTCTTCTTCATTGTAATCTGGGCGTCAAAATTGGTAGCGAGAGTCGCCTAGATGGTGCCACTAAAAATGGGGATTATGCCGAGTCTGCATAGGCTTGACCGCCAATGTAGCAGCCCCATTAGAGAAAAAAAAACTCAAAAGTTCCAACAAAAAATATGAAGTTATAATACATATACAACGATAAAAAGACCGATGAAACGACGTATTAAAAAAAAAATGGTTACTCAGAACAAAAAAATCCTACTGTTTCCCACTTCCCACCCTATTTTTCAAATTTATGGCCCATATATTTATCGTTTAGCATTTCCATTCTTCCTACGGAATCCGCGCTACAATTTTTCGTTTACTTACCTCTTAACCGCTACGACAAAAAAAGTTTCGTTTTTTCTTGTTCAAAGGCACACAATGCTTATCCCTTGGGCATACTTACTGCCTCGCGATATCGCCCCGAAATTCTTAAGAGACCTGGTCCAATCATTTTCGATATAACTGCCTAACGGACATCATTTTTCAGCGGCAGCACAAGTTTAGGTACTTGAAATAAATGGTATTCTATTCAAGTTTTTACGTATGACAGAAGAAATCGAAAATGTTGGGCGTTTTAATCGCGTTTCGTTTTTTTTTATCCTTTTCGATATACTTTTTTATAGTTTTTATTACGGATATAAGGAATTGGGTTATCAATCATATGCTTTTATTGTATCCATTTTTGAACTATAAATAGAAATGCAAAAGAATATTTATTATTTTACGTCGCGAGAATTTTTAATGCTATATTATTAAAATAAATTTTTAAAACGTTTGCTTTATATTTAAATGATGCATGAAAGAAAAAGTTAAATTTTTTTTCAACACATTTAATCCTCTAATTGGATGACAGTTAAAGTGTTTCAGTATATCCTGCGTTATTCCTAGTTAACACTTTCACTTCGTTTAATTCTTTTTCTTAATTTATTATATTGTTGTTTACTTTGTATATAATTTATTTAGTTAGAAATGCATCAACTTTAAACGTAGCAAAATGTAATTTTTCATTAATTAAAGATTCTAGTTACTTCCATAAAATGAAAAGCTTAAATGAATTTTTTCATTTTAGTTTTTTTTGTCAAAATTCAGTTACTAACCCACTTTGCTTTTTGGAAAATTAACCGAACTATTAAGTATGACCATTAAGTATTAAAACACAATTTTAATATAAAATTCCAATATCAAGATACTCTTAAATTGGAAACTAAATTATAATTTTAATAAAATAGTATTTTTGTATGCGAAAATTATCAACGTTTTTTATATTAATATTTTAATATATTAAGTTTAGAGTTATTATTTAATAATAGTTAGTAAGGTCAAGATTGAATTTAAAAACTAACTCAAATAAATAATACCATACCTTTTCAAATTATATCTATGTCCGATTCGAGAGGAGTCTGAGATAATTTGACTCAAAATACAACATTGGTACCTTTCTTTATTTTAAAGCTTTTAAAAGTTTTTTTGCGACAATAACTGGTTTATCGACAGAAATAACACACTTATCCAAACTGGTTTAGCCCTGAATTTCCCAAATAAAATAAAAAACATACTATCAATTCCCAGTTGCTGCGATAAATTCTAAGAATTTTCTTTTTTCTTTTTGAAATACGGTTAGAAAGCAGAAAATACAATACTTTGTAACTTAAACCTATAAAGTTTTAGGTACTTACTTCGCAAGATTTTTTTAAACAAGCTGTCAAAGGAGTTAAGTTTCTGTCCCATAAGCAAACCAGTAAATTGAACTTTTTAATATTGAAATATCTTTTAATGTATTTTTCTACGTTGGAAAAAGGGATTTAAAAATTGTCCATTATAAGAACGAAACAAAAATTTACCATCTTCCAGTAATGGCTAGTATTGGATATTGATTTTATATCCTTATCTTTTTTAAAGGAATATCAAGATCACTGTGAGAATCTCTAGTGATGTGGTTTGATTTTACAAGTAACAAGAAGGTTTTGTGAATCCGTAAAAGATTTTTGAAATAAGTTTCTTGATCGAATTTAATTTGTCTCATACGTTATTTGTTACAGATAACATTTACCGCAACTCTAACACAAAGCAGATGTTCCCCATTCTAGAAATATTTTAATCAACCACCATGGGAGCATAAATTTAAAGTAATAAGTCGGTTGTTTAACGCAAGTTCATAACCTAATTATAAAATGTGAGAATACGAATAAAAGGTTCTGTTATTTAATATAATCCATTCAAGTTAAAAGCCACACAAATATGTTTTTTTAGATATGCATAGCAGGTATCAATTTTATTACTCTTGTAATTTACTACGTATTGTTTGTTATAAAAACACAGAGAACAAGCATTTAGGAATTTTTTTTATATTGCCGATATAATTGTGTTTTTAATGTGATCCATGTTAGAACTAATAATAAACTTAAGTAAAATATGTGATACATTCGCAATATAATGCAAACAAAATTATAAGCCTGGAAGCACATATCTTTTTAGAAAAATTACTGTGTTATCATTTATATTAAACTACCTAATTCTCCTAAAAATAGGACAGAGATGGCTTTACGTTTCGAGATCACTATAGGCATTTAATTTTTTTTATTATACAATTTTTTTTACAAAAATTATTTAAAATAAACATCGTTTTCCAAAGTTCTTAGCCCTTAAAACACTCTTTGGAAAACAACCATTTAAATATTATTCGCACTTTTGAATATCGATTGGTTAAAAAGTGCTCACAGGTTTATAATTATTATGATAAAATGAAATAATCTTTAAATTTGTTTTTTTTTATTTATCTGGGATTCATGGAAACTAAAAATAGTTTTTTTGAATATTAATATAAAATTTTAAAATATTCTTCTGGTTTTGCGTTAAGATTTTTAGCTATCTTTCAGGTTTGTAATTAAAAAATTTGAAGGGAATTTTAGCTCTAGCACATCGCATAAAAACACTAGTGTTTAATACACAGAATAATTATTTTATTTATTCATTTAAATTATTTATTTGATTTTTAATGCTGGATAAGATTTACTCATCACTATTCCAATTACATTTTCGAAATCCATTTAATCTTGATGTTGACAAATGGATGGAGGATTAGTTATAGCATAAATGAAAAGTTTGCTTATTGCTTTTTCAAAGGGTGTTATATTTTTTATTAATTTAATTTCACTTAAATTTCCAATGAGTTATGTAAATGTATAAATTAGTTTGATGAGTACTTTAAGTTTTATTAAATGCCAAAATTTCTTTTAAAATACATACATTTATAATAAACCTGGAAATATTTGGTTTTTTTTAACAAGAAATAATAGTAAACCCTTAGTTCAATAAGTTTTTTTTAAAATTCAAAATTGGGATTCTCTATCAACGATGTTTTATTTTTGTTTTAAGTAAGACTGAATTTGAAATTCATATTTAATGACACTCTAATTATTTCAAGAAAAAACAGGTTTTTGGAAAATTAAAAAAAAAAGGATTTTGGTGGAATTAGAACAAAAACTATAAGACAATTCTTTTAATACTTTCAACAAAATTTGCTTTAAAAATCGGAACCATTGATGCAATATATGTTATATATATTTAATATGAAGAAATTAAAAACATATATATCTGAATTCAAAAGTTTTTTTTCATAAAGTTATTGTTACATATTTTTATATGAATTTTTGATAAAATTTCTTTTGATCAAAATTACAATAAATGTTTTGAAAGCAAAGGTACTTATTTTTGTCACTAACTAAAATTTTAGATCTCTTAATTATACAATCTGATGGACAAACAGATAGCTTTGCATTATAAATGTATGCATTTGTAATAAGCACAATTGGCGATAAAATAATTACCAAAAATAGTCTATTTTAAGTTTTTTCAAGTTAGTTAAATTATTTCATGCACTGAAATAAAACTAGAAATCATTTTTGACTTAACTGAAATGTTTTTAAAAATACATGGGACTTTTTGTCAATGGCATGTTTCCGATTAGTTGGTAAATGTTTATTTAATTTTGAAGGTTATGGAGCTGAATGCCTCTGCTGCATGCGCAAATGTTTTCATCCTATCTCTGTCAACACAAGCACAGTGGTTAAGGCGTCTGCCTCGAGATTGAACCTTTTCATGGGGTTTGAAACCCATCTATTTCTTAGCCATCTTATAAATCGTATACAAACTTAAATTTATGGGTTTTTTTAGATTTGAGATGTGTTTCTATCTTGTTATTCTTGAAATCGTGTTTTATTCATAGCTAAGTTTTGATAAAAACATCTCATATTTAAATAAAATGAATAAGCCTAGAAGGTCTAAAACATTCAAATTCCAAATAAGCAAAAAATTTACCCATCACAATTCATAACTAGAATACAGTGAATCAGCGAAAACTCAGATAACTTTTCATCATATATGTATGGATTTCGCATGGAGATAGTTTCTGACGGTATGCATATTAGAAATAGGCTATCATGGCCCCGCACATCTATGTGCAATTCATCTTCGACCGCTTTGCAAATAGGTGGAATGTCTAGACCAGATGCTAAACGCGGTGTAGTCTTTCAATAGCATGCGGTGGCGATTTAAAATTGAATTCCGGTAAGGAAGCGGCCGATGTTAATTGTAGTTCGGCTTTTGAAACTTAGATTAAAAGGTGATTGTAATTAACGATGTAGAAACTCGTGGGAAAATTAACTAGGATTGCAGGAATAACAAAGTTGTTTTTACTTTAAACGGTCGATGAATTTAAGTTTGATATTAGTTTTGTATGCCAGATAAAGCTTTTGCTATTTAAAATAATTACTTGTTTTATGTTTTAATACTTTGTTTATTGATCATATAATTTCTATTTAAAAATAAAAAATGCATAACTCTATATCCTTACAATAAAAAAATAAAACACCAAAACATTTTAAAAAAATAATAGATTTGATTTAAGACAGGTACAACTATTAGTTTTGATTTAATCTGCTACATATTTTTTATGTGCAAAATCTTAAGTCTCATAAAAAACAAGGAATATAGAATATCATAAATCTAAATATATGCAGTTAAAACTTTTCTAATCAATTTTTAAAATACATATGAGTAAATTAATAAATATTTGAAGTTTTTGCTTTTCTTACACTTAGGTAGTTAACTGATAGATGGAAGAATAAAAGTTCAAAAGTTTTAATTAAAGAAAGTTAGGATTAAGTTTTCAAAAAATAATATATTTAGCACAAAACTTAATTAATGATAGATTCAAATTAATGACAAAACTTTTTGGAAAAATGAGATTCGGGTTTTGAAATAACAAAAGGTTGATATAAAACAAAAATATTTCAGCACTTGCGATGCTTGTGAATTATAACCAAAGGAATTTCCATTTTAATTTATATGTTTTGAAAGGCATTTAATTAGAAGTTGAAAGATTAGTTGCTATGGCAATCTGGAGGCGTCGATTTTGATAGTGAATTTACTGTTTGAAGTTTCTAAGACAACGGAGCAATATGGATTTACACATGAGTGTTTACTTATATCTTGATGAATTGGAAAACTCTTTGATTGCTACAGAACTGTAAACATGTTTTTGGAGTTATTTTACAGAGTATACGCGTAGAATTCATGGCTTTAAATTTCTGACATTTCTTTTTAAAGTTAAAGTCATATTAATAAAATAAATTTCAAAATCATGAATTTACTTTATTTTATAATTTAAAAAAAAATAGAACGGTATTTATAATTGACAATGCTAAGAATATTTAATGTTAATAGAATGGAATTTAACCAGATAAGAAAGTTTATAACTATTTCACAAAACTAAAGTTTTACATAAACGTTATTATTAAAAAATTTCATAACCAGAAAAATGATTTAAAATATTTAAAAAATTTTATTGCGCCCATGAACAATCCAAAATTATCATTTGTTAAACTCTAGAAATTTTTATTTTAATAAAATGAAAACATTAAAGCTTTATTTGTTATTTTGAAACATTTTTATCTTTTTAACTTTATCTTATAATCAGAGCATTTTATGTTACTTATTTACCGCCTAAGATCATTAAGCCATCACCATCATTAAACCACCGTTATTTAGTTATAGATTATATCCCGTTTTAAATTACGAAACTCGACTTATGCTCTAATTGGGTTCTGAACTCATTATCACCAAAATAATTACATGAGATTAGATTGTGCTTGAACATTAAAATACACCTTATACTTTGCAGAAAATGCCTTATTCAGATTCTTGCTTCGTCAAATGGTTATAGCAATTATAACATTTAATATGGGTCACTATAGAACGTTTACAGTTCGAGTATTAATTTCTTAATTATTATTTGATTTAACAAACTTCCATTACAGGTGTATACGATCTTAAGATGTAATATCCTTGTAATTAGCTGGTCTCTTCAGAAATTTCTGTAATCGAGTTAATGCGCATCGTTAGTATTAATATTCTACCTACTTCATTTAGAGCCAAAATTGTTTTGGGTTAATTAAACCCCAAGTCTGTTTAGCAGAAAAAGCAACTATAAAATAATAAATACACAATTTTACCACCAAAAATACATTACCGTATTTAGATTTCAATAGAGTAACTGTGTGTGTAGTTACTTATTTATTACTACTCTTTCTAAATTTTATGAGATTACAATCGTTAGTATTACATTCATAGATTGAAGGTAACGAACAATATTTTTTGTATTATTTTGAATTGTTCATTTTTAATTAATATCATTTTCGAATCAGTAAAAATAAAATAATTAAAACATAAATTAAATATTATAAATATTCATCAGTAAAATTATTGGCCACTAGTTTACCTATTTTAAAAAATCATGTCTAAATCCAAAACAATTTGCTATAAAATGGTAAAAAGGAACCAAAGTTATCACAAAACCCGATGAGAAAGTAGCACATGATTTGAAAATGTGCCAAGATATGTGTATCATTAAACAAGGACTTTTATGCTACATAAGTTTTAGTTTTATTCCTCGAAACATAATTGTATTAACAATTGCCTGCTCAATATAACATTTTGGTTTTAAATTTCAGCTTGGAAAATTCTTATTACTGCCCTTCTATATTTAAAATTATTTTCATGAACATTTAGATGATATTAATTAAATAACTTAGTTTATTGAGATATTTTGGCATAAACTATCAAACATAAACGTTTACACAATATGATTTTGATTAACCAAAATCTTTAATTTACATATTTTTTTTTACATTTATGCCAAAAAACTTTAAAAAATTAAATTAACTCTCAGTGTTTAAAAATGGTTTTAATTTTACAACTGTTTATTGGGATGTTTTTGCATTGCCAATCAAACATAAACTTTTATACAATTTGATTTTGATTAACCAAAATCATTAAAATCATTTAACCAAATTAATTTACATTTTTTTTACATTTATGCCAAAAAATTAAAACAAACAACAATTCAAATTTACTATCGGTGTTTAAAAATTATTGTTCATTTATACAGTTTTTATCGCTTATACACAATTATAGGCAAGATGTGTTTTGAAATACTTACTGTACTTAACGTTGTAAACGTTTCTAAAGAGAGTCTTAGTAATGAATACAAAAGTACTGAAAAATTTACTATTCTTTTTATTCTATCTATCGATTTGTGCGTCAAAACGTGACACTTACTCGATCAGAGAAGTTTTACTTTTAACCGTACAGTGCGATGCGTGGTTTCGCTTAACTAATCGCATACTATTTTTATACTATTTTTAAATATAATCCTGATAAAATATGATGCATACACTTCTACTAAGTCATTACATATTATGTAATATAAACACGATTTAAATATACATCTCTAAAAACATTTAGCTTTATATATATTCAGACTTTTTTCATATTACCAACTCATTACACAAAAGGATAAATTTCTTTCGGAAATGTAATTTTGAAGTTGGAATCCATACATTAGCCCAACAACGTGTTCCTGAATTCTTAGGCAGTTTTTTTTTTTCATGTTTCTCACGTGTACAATACAAATGAATTCACGTACATACTCCAGTATTGATCGTGTGTGGCCTAGTTATAATCACTCTTATATGTGCCGATAATAGCCATACTGAAAATAGATCATTTTCATAATTATTGCGGTGAATTATCGATAGAACACTCAAGCTAAAGTTTTTTTTTTAGGGAAATTAATTATTTGCTTTTTGTATTGGAATTCTGTTAATTTTTTTTGTAGATTAACTTTTTTGTTGAATTAAAGGTTTTTAGGAAATGGGGATGCGATGCTCAATTTTTATTCAAAATATATACTTTATATCTATTTTAAGTATGCTAATTACGATTTTCTGATGATTCAAATCATAGTTTTTTTCTCAATCCTTAAGTGAAAATAAATGTGTTACAAAGAAACTAATATTGTAAAAGAAATATGTAAAAAAAATCCTTCTAATTTTTACTGAATGAATATTTGACGAATATTTTAACACGATTACATTGCTTACAGTAACCCGGGAACAAAATTATTCTTTGCTTACAGATTTATTTTCATTAAATTTTTTTTTACATTTTTAATGAGCTTAGTTATTTAAAATACTGTTACTTATTTAAATACGATATTTAAGTTTTAAGGAAAAATCTATGATTGTAAAGCAACACAATAAGTTTAAAATAATGCATAACGATAATACAAATTTCTTTTCAATGGCATAAGATTTGAATTACTAAAATTAAAATGCGCGACTAACTATTTTTGTCATAGCACAAAAAGAGTTAAATTTTATTTCTATATTTTAGTTTTATCGAAATATTTTAATATAATGACATTGTGATAAAAAAGACTGAATATGGATTCACATTCAAAGCATTGTACCAAATTATTAGGACGATTTAGGAAGAAAAGTTATCTAGGAAGTATAAAAAAATAGCCCCCAAGCCTAAAGCAAAATTTTTAAATCGCGCAGTTTATCGGAAAAGTTTAGTTCGAAACAAAAGCCTCGAGTAAAACAGATAGGAATCATGCACTGACGTAAAACAAAAAGAATTTCAGAATGAACTAATAAGATTCCGCTTTAAAATCGAATCGGAAAAAGTCAAACTTTTCCTCGATTCCTTTCGAATTTTTACAACCGACTTCCGATGAAGTATAAACTAAACGCGTAAAAAATCGCTGTATCAGCTTTTTATACCAAGCTTCGAAACCTCTGCCCTTGTATGAGTCTAGTATGCTTTGTTATTCAGTCTAGCTCAGGTGCTGTATATTTCGACAGTGTATTGGAGCAACTACTCATGATAAAGCGGCTAGAAGCGTTGATGTAGGAATAGTCAATTTCTCATTTTGGTTTGATAAAAGTGCAACTGCCAAATAATTTATTTTAAATATATGTAACACTGTTAACAATTTGGAGCTTGGCTTTGCCATAATAATGGTTCCTGGTAGCTGCAACTGATGTGTGATGAAATCTTTCACTATATTTTCGGTGGTTATCAGGTTGAACCATTTTTCAGGTTCGCTATAATAATGGAGCATCTGCAACGGATGTGTGATGAAATGTTTCACTATATTTTCGGTATCAGGTTGAACCATTTTTCAGGTTCGCCATAATAATGGGGTAGCTGAAACGGATGTGTGATTAAATGTTTCACGATATTTTCGGTATCAGGTTGAACCATTTTTCAGGTTCGCCATAATAATGGGATAGCTGAAACGGATGTGTGATGAAATGTTTCACCATATTTTCGGTATCAGGTTGAACCATTTTTCAGGTTCGCTACAATAATGGGGTAGCTGGAAAGGATGAGTGATGAAATGTTTCACTATATTTTCGGTATCCGGTTGAACTTTGGAAACAAAAACCTGAGAAATGGTTCTACCGCAAGTATGGTAAAGTATTTCACCACCCATCCGTTGCAGCCAGAAACCATATTTTTGGTGAAACCACGCTCCATAATTTTAGTAGTGTAGACATGTAATTACTACAAATCTCAACTTTTTGCATTCCTTATTGAATATTTTTAATAAAAGTTGTTATGTAGCATAACGAATGTATTTAAACCTAGACTGATTTTTCTAGTAAAGTTATATTTGTTATTGTTTATTAATAGTATTTGTAAAAAGAAATATTAGAAGCTGAGCTGGTCGAAGATAATGAATTAGTTATCTGATACAATATATGGATGTTAAGTGTGCTTGAATCCCAGTCATTAAATCAGTTTTACATTTCAGCATTTTAGTAGATGGCATTATTATTTAAGATGAATAATTTTTCGAAAATGTTTTATCCTAAGTTAAAAAAAAAAAACAATATGGAAATATACATAATCTGTCCGAGTTTTTGTTGTTTTCATCATGCTAATCTATACAGAAATAATTCATGATTGATAGCTTCAATGTTTTCTAACATCTTTTATTACATATAACTACATAACTTAATGAGTTTTAATGAGCACATTCAATAACGTCTATACAACTATTTCTTGAAACTTTAATAAACAATTGCCAGTTACAGTTTTGTTAAACTAAGACAGCAAAGTCGATAAAATAAAAGGAAAGGGTGGAACGATTTGTTAAAAATCCTAGATACACCAAGTGTTAAAAAAAATCGTTGACTATATAAGTTATTAAAAAAGGAATTTAGAGTAAAATATCAATTCAAAAATTGTTTTACAAAAATGACAATCATGTTATATAAATTTTTTAGAAAGTAACTTAAATACACACACAGTTGAAAAAATTAAATAAAAAACAATAAGGAATTGAGGAAATTGAGTAACTTTTGCTAAACTATATAGGTAGGTAGGGGGTAGGGTAGGTACATACATATTCCGGCTTGTGTTTTTAAAAGAACCAAAACAAGATTTGTTTAGTGATATAAAAGGCTTTATTGCATATTATACAAATATTGCAATTATTCAGTAGAATGATTTTGGTTATTTTTTTTACATGTATGATATTATGAACTTATGGATTAATGATCAAATATATTTGTGCATTTTTTTTAAAAAAATCTATACACATCACAAACAAAAAGTAGATGAATTTGTTTTGGGAAAAATCACTTTCATACATCATTTAGTTTAATTTATTTTTCAATGAACTTTTGTTGTTGCCTGTACAATAGCATTTTTTTAAAATTTAAGCATTAAAATAGAAAAAAAATAAGTAAACAAGTTAGCATCTAAGAATCAATAAAATCTGTTAAAAATAAACATTATGTAAATTACAACATATAACAAAAGTCATTAAAGATTTTTAGAATAGCAATGCTTAAAAGTAATTGTATGTATAAAATACGAAACCCCTTTGTTGAAATTACTTTTATAAATGAAACTTATATTGCTTTGGAATAGAATAGCTCTGAAAAGGTGACGGAGCAATACAAGCCGTCTGATGTTAAAGGGAAAAAATATAATGAAAGACAAGGCATCGAAATTTAGAACGATTTGTTGAAAGCAAATGCACAAAGTGAAAACTAGAATGTAGATACTACTTAAGTAGAAAACATTCGAAAGTAAAATCCAAGTTGGCATTCCTTTTATAAAAAAGGCAGTTTCTTATGCATTGATGCACAAAACAAGAGGATTTTTTTTAAAAGTGATTATTTCTCAATGAATTAGATACAGTGTGCATTGAACCGAAATTTAATCACGCTAATTCGAGGGTTAAGTATTAAAAAAATGTGGGTACTTTTGTGATTTAAAAGTGATTAAAATTAAATTTTTTTAGCAAGATAGAATTTAATTATGAAATTCACTATTAATTTGAATAAAAAAACATACTTAACTGTAAACAAAATCTTTTAAATACATTATATAGCAATAACAGATAACAGAAATTTATCCCAATAAAATACACTTTTAGTATATAAAATACACTTTTATTAGAGTTCAAGCGTAAAAGAAAAGCCATAAAGGAAACTTTGAAAAATGTGGGCGCCATATTGCTGAGTAAAGACTGAAGTCACATATTTTATTAAACAATGCACTTAAGAATTTTTTTAATAATTATATATATTAGTTTTTTTTATTTGTGCCTAATTGTATTCGTAGAGCCATACTAAAATATTAAATAAAAACTGAATTTATCTAAATTGCGTATCATAATTGATATAAAGTAACATTTTTAATTGCCAATTGCAAAATTTTAATATGCTAATGGCACTTTAAATGGCTCTATGGAAATTAAATTAAAGTTTATTTGAATATAATTCTAAAGACCTTTCCAAAGGATGTCTTCTATCATTAGAAGTAAATTACCCAAAACTTTCATTTAGAGTTAATTACAATAAATTAATTTCATGAATTCTTTTGAACGTTACAAGGGACATACAATCGATTTTTTATTATACTTTTTCAAAACGCGAACGAAAAATAAAGTTTTTCTTTAGATCTTCCTATCTCCGCATGATAATATATCAGCTGTCGATATCTATTCACCTAAGTAGCGATAACGAAAGTTTTAAACAATGAACGACACTTCTTATTAATGTAAGAAGAGGGTATGTTCTTTTTTGTATTGTTTCTTTGAAAGGGAGCGTTATTCAAAAGTGAAACACTTTGCATCATAATCAAAAACGGAGATGAGTTTGTCGATTTTTATTATCGGTAAAACCGCAAATGGCTTTTTTTTTGTTTGGCATTAATGAGAGGTATAAGATAATGGGAAAACTTTATAAATGATCATAACGATATCGTTCTCGAGTTTGAAAGTCTAAGATTCAATTTAAGAGCATATTCATGTAAAGATTTTGAAAATTTAATTCGACATAAAAATAAATTCAAATTGCACATTTATTACAGAGCAGATTTGATGGCAAAATTTTTAAAGATATATGTGGTGGTTTTGTCGCTCAAATATTTAAAAAGAATTTATCCTAAGGTGTTTATTGATTGGATTTGAATAGTTTTTATTGATTATTCATTCTATACTTGTATGGGAAATAATTTCAGAAAAACTGAACAATGTTCAACTATGCCAATTTAATACTTTGTATCTCAATCCGCAACACAGCGATAAGTTAAAATTGTTATTATATTTAGAAATTCATAAGAATTTGCAGAAATAGAATATTTATACTTAAAAATAAGTTAAAGTTGAGTATTCACGTCAAATTGACAAATTGCTACGTTTGTTAGTAGTGAAACTTTCTGTATTGCTTTAGGCATTGCTCAGACTAGGACTTGATATATAACCTGTCGTATGTTTCGCGACACTTATGCAACTTTGAAGGCTTCTGCAATTTTTTAAGACTCTGCGGATGTCTCAGTCATTAATAACAAGACAAACCGATCAAAAAGTTTAGCTTGGGAGAATTTCAAGCTTTCTTTTAATTTTAAAAGAAAACTGTTTTCTCAACATTGCTATCTGGGTTAGTTTTTAATTTTTTGTGTATGAACGATGTTCAGTTAAAAAAATAATAAAATAAAATGCAATAATATGCCAAACAATCTCCTCAAATACAGTTCTGTAAAGAAAATTCAATTTAAGTTTGAAACTAAACATTACATTAAATATTGCTTTTCCTGGGAAAACTGTATTTAAATTTAGTTAAAGGGACTTAATTAGTTTAAATTTTAGGAATGTGAAAAGAACAATTAACTATATTTATAGCTCTAACGTTTAGTTAGAAACTAACATTTTGTGTATCTGAAATAGATACACTCTTAAAACAAAAGAGTGAAATCCACTCCAGTTGGAGAAGTGCATTTTCGACACCCTAAAGGCATGCATATTTTCTCAGACTGAGTTAAAATCACTCGTTTCGAGTGATCCTGTCGGAGGTTTAACACACAAAGGATCCACTCCAAAAGGAGAAGTTCATTTTCCAGTCTGGAGGAGTGAAATCCACTCAGACTGAATTAAATTCGGAGTGTTTGTTTTAAGAGTGTAAATTCAATTGTTTTTATGTTTACTAAACATGCACAAAATCACAACACATACATGCTGCCAAATTTCAACATTTTGTAACAGTGTAATTAAATCTGTAATAATGTTTAACACTTGAAAAGATTTTAAATTAAATAAGTGCAAAGTAGAAACGTTAATATTTATCTGAACTATGAATAATAAACGAAAGTTTGTAATACAAACTCGACTTTAAGTTCTTTAAAAAATCGAATACGTTTCCTCATTGCAAGAAATAAACGTTTAAAAACAAATCAAGAAATAATAAAACATTCTCCCGTTGTTAAAAAGAACTTTCTGCGGATGTGTAATTATACTAACAATGTGTCGGCAATCTGTGTATCTTCAGATATTACAGTATGCAAGAGCGCCACTAAATTAAATTTTAATGATGGCTAGAAATTTTAATCAGCGTGTTTAATGTATTATAAATCCCATTTAAACATACTTACTGATGAAACAGTGGAATTTCGCGAACTTGTTTTATCGTTCAATCAAGATTGATAGCAGGCTCTAACTTTTATATCAATTAATGAAAACAAAAAAAGAATGAAAGAAGGTGAATAAATGTTATCGATCTTATCTGAGTGCATTTTTTTTTATTTCTGGATAATTTTATAAAAAAAAACAGAATTCAATGGCCGAAAACTACAATTCCATGAATGAATTTTTTCTATTCCAGCTTTTTTCTTTACTGATATCTATTTTTTATTGATTAAAATGTTTGTTTTTGTAGTTTTATTAAGCATCGGTAAAGCTTATTTATTTTAATAATTTTTACTTTTTCATTCAAGTTTTAATTTCGCGTGATATTGTTCGCTACTTATGATTGAAAAACAAAATATCTTTACCACAAAAATAGTAACAATTGCAATTCTAAATTTTTGGGAGATATTCTACTGTAGAATTATGCATAAACTATAAATGTATATTTTTTAACACTGTGAGGCAAAAGTTCAAACGTTACTCGATTTTTGTTGAAACGAATTTCAAAAATGTATTATTAAATATCAGCAGTTAGTACATTCAAATGGTTTTTAATAAATAAAAACAGTTTGTGAACTTCATAACATTAATATAGATAATAAATATACCTTACAATTAGTTAAAAATCATTTGAATCATAGTTAGATATGCGTTAGTAATATCTCAAAACCTAAAACTATATCTGTGGCTTGGTTCTTAAAAGGGCCGATGTCAATAACTAACATTTTTGACTTAGGCTTCTTTTAGAACCAAGCCACAGATATATAAACCCTTTTACAACACCTTCCCAATATAAACTTTCTTCGACTTATTTATCTCCCCTACTGTTATCCACATCAATCGCATTAATACTTGATTATCTTTTTCAATTGTAACTCACTTGATGAAGAGCCCTTTGTCCCAATAAACACCACAAAGCGATTGAACAAAGAAAAACTCTCCCCTTATGACTTGTTTTCTTGAAGACAAAGATGAAATACCACCTGAAGCGTTGAAGTTTCCTAATCAACCCTAAGGGCAACTCAAAGGAACCTCAAGGCAAATGCCCCGCCTTTTCCGTGCTATTCATTTTTATACAGGCTGCAAACGAAGCCCATTGACATCTAGACACAAATGATTGAAGAGTTGCTGTTAGGTAAATTACGTCTCGATAACTATAAAACAAATCCAGTTAGTGTTAATTGATGCGTCTAATGAATTTTGCTGAGTTCAAGCAGTAGCAGCAATGATTTACAAATCTCGTTTTGCTGAACGTATTTTAAATGCCATTGGAAATGGCGACGATTTAGCAACAAAATTAATACCTTTAATTTACACATACGAGTCTTTTTAACTTGATTAAGGCCGCCCCGGTGGCGCAATCGTTAGGATCCCTTGGAGCTGCTGGGGTCGGGTTAGAATCTCGGTCAGGCATGGATGTTTGTGACCGTCAATAAATGTTGTTATTTGTCTATGTGTTTGTGTTGCCCTTTCTTTCTGTGTCTCTTGTGCTTGTAAAAACTCTTTCTGTGTCTGTCCTACTTGACGAAAACTTATAAGCGATTCTCTGAACAAGCACACAAGCTGGTATATATATGTACCTACCATACCATACCATACCATACCATACTTGGTTAAATGGTTTTTTTAAATGCTTTAAACTTCTGATCAAGTTAAATTTGACTTTAAATAGTAGTAGACGTAGTTATTTTTCTAGAAATTTTAATTTATGATTTTTGTTTCAAACTAAATAAAACATTGTTTTGCATGTACAAGGAAAGATTTACATTTACCTATTAGAAGATAGTAAACTAAAACCAAATTATAAGCAATGGTTAGATTCAATGATAAGCTTGAGACGAAAACATTGAAGACGTGTGATGAATTTCGATTACTCCTGAATACTAACGAATAAAATAACGTGTAGGAATTTCCTTAATGATAACTCATAACGCACACAAATATGCGTTTAAAATATAAATAAGATCATATTAGAAAAAACAAAGTAGATATATTTCAACGGGAAATCCACACATTTTCTATTTATGAAGAAAACTATTATTTTTTTTCATTTAAATTCCACTATTATCATAAAATGACAAAATCCGATATCCGAAATGACGTATTACTTAGTTTGAATTTCAGGAGATATATATTTTCTATTCTGAAATGGACTGAAAATAAGTAGCATTTGTATTTGAGTGACGAAAGCCTCATCAATAATTGATGAATATTATGTGCATACATTGCAGAGAAAGATGCAAAAGGAATGTTTTGCTGATGCGTTTGAATTTTAGAAACCTCGAAAAATTTCCCTGTGATTTAAATTTTTAGACGATTCTAGAAATGAGATCCGGGTGTTTTCTTACAATTCAAAAAACAGATTTTTCATGAAATTGCTCTATTTGGACTCGCTTAACTATTTTGTGTGAGGAATATTTCAAAGGTCCTCAGGTAGAATATGAAGTTTTTGAGGCATCAAAAATGGTCAACATTTAGTCGTTGTCGATATTTGATTTAAGTCAATTTAACGTCATTATTCAGTTGCCTACTTGGCGTCTTTTAGACAAAAAACCTTCAGACAGTTTCAGTTAAAACAATTTATATATGCTGCTCTCTATGAAAATATGGACTTGTGCTACCTAAGAAAAAAGTAGCACATTACTCATTAAAAAAAAAGAAATTAAGTACATAACTTTAAATTTCAGAAAACTGGTGTACAATACTACACTAGTACGATGCCGGAAAGTACTGTTTTTGCGAAATAACGCCGATAGTAAAAATGACGTCCCGCTGACAGACCACTAAAAATATGATTAAATGACGCATCATTAACCTAAATTACTATTTTAGATATTATTAGCTACAAGTAACCTTCCTTTTAGGGACTTTTTTCCCACTATGACTAAATACTAAACACGTTTTGACATTCCTGACTTTTTTTTATGATATTTATTCGAAACAGCTTGCAGCTGTGGAAGGCAACTAAGGGCGGTCTTCCATGTAATTTCCGACTACACTCCTTGCCACACTAACTTGGGAAAAAACAAAGGGTGAAAAGGCAGAAGGAAAAGCGCGATTAGTCCGTCAGTTGGCAACTCTTGTAAGATAATATTAACATACAAAATAATCTGAATACAATTTAACCAAAATACACTTTTCATTCTGAAAAAATTGACAAATTTTCACAAATAATGTTCAAACCTGTTAGATCTTAAACCAAATTAATGTTTTGAACATGTTTTCTGGATGGATTCACAAATAATTTATGGAACTCTTTACATCCGCGGAAGGATCTTCTCCATCGCATATTTCTGTTTACCCAACTTAGGTTGGCAAGGAGTGTAGTTTGCGGAAGAAAAATTCTTCGTGTATTCATTTGTTTATTCGGATTTTCAAACTTTTATCTGGTTAGTTTAAAGTAGAAGACCCATGAACCTGGAATCCCGTCACCGCATGAAATAAAGCCAAAACCCAATTAGTTTCGTATATACTTTGACTGGAGAGCTTCATACATTATTCAAAAAGTTGCGATGGTTTGAATTTCGCTTTGATTAGTTTTTACGGCTACCCGAGGATTTTCGATAGCATTATAGTCAACTCTAGAGGATTTGAATTTTTATAGCGTCTGTTATTCGCCTTAAAATAGCACGTGTATCTTTTACAAAGACTTACCACAAATAGTTACAAATAAGAAAGGATTAAGGTTTGTTCGAATTAATGCTTCTTGACTCTGCCAGAAAAGTTGAGAAGTTTCTATAAGTATACCAAATTGAACCAAGTATACGTATCTTTTAATCTGTTATAGGATACTAAGGTTATTATTGCCGCCCCGGTGGCTCAATCGTTACGATGCTGGCCTTTGGAGCTGCTGGGGTCGGGTTCGAATCCCGGTCAGGCATGGATATTTGTGACCGTCAATAAATGTTGTTATTTGTCTATGTGTTTGTGTCGTCCTTCTTTGTGTGTCTCTTGTGACTGTCTCTTCTGGCGAGCTGGGTAATGGGCTATAAAGCCTACACTTCCCTTCTAGAGGGCGCAATCACTGTCATTTGTTAAGGTTATTATTCCTGTCCATTTATAAAGAATTATACATCATTACTTATAGTAATAACTTTTAGTTCCAAACATGATGAACATACCGTCATCGTAAGTTTCCCTTAAAAATCGTTGCTAAGCCATAATAGTATACTGATGCTTTTTCAAATACTATTCCCTATTTTGCCCAATTGACCCGTTATTCGGTGATAATTTGGTTAGATTGATCACAAATGAAGAGTACACGGGAAGAACCAATTGATTTCGTAGAAGGCTTTCCTTTATATCCTCTTTGGGGATGATAGCGAAAAATCGCCTAAACTGGTGTAAAGAAACAGGTTACTCGCTTTGTTTTTCTTTCGTGGCAACCCTGATTCATATCAGAGATAAGCAGACACAAGTAACACGTTTGTACTGCAAATGAAGAACCAAAGGAAAAACCGTTTTCCTGTAGCCCATGTGCGCCAAGCAGACAAATAAGGAAAGACGCCTAAAAAAGTAGTGGTTCTTCCCGTGTACTCTTCAAATCTAGTAATAAAAAGCAGCTAAATACAAAAGACTCTTACTATAGGGATGACTTCCAAACAAACAACCTGTATAAAAATCACTAAAAGGCACTTAGTGCACAATTGGTGACTTTGGGTGAGCTTGTCTAAATATTTAGTCCGAAAATTGCTATCGGCCCAAGTTTAAGTTAAAATCTTAATTATGAGACAAAAGAAAACACATTTCGCACATTTGGAGTATATTTTGGTGATATTAAGACCAAATTGGTGAGAAACTTTAGATCGCCTCATTTTCATTTTAATTATTTTGTATGTGTTTAATATATTCAGCTGATAACAACACGAAAGAAAAAAATTATCGAATTTGAGCAAATGTAGTGTAGCTTTTTTTCAGATAATTCAAATTTTATCCAAAAATGGACATTTTAAACTATGAAAGTTCAAAAAACATAACCTAAGTGTGAACTACACATTAGTACGAAACGGATGTCTATGACTCTGTACCCTGTTTCACCTTCACTAGTAATTGAGTATGTAACAGTTATGCATGATGATGATAATTATATAACTCATCGTTTTATAATGCGTGAGTGAAGGGGTACATGTTGTTTGCATTGTTCCTTTATATAACTTGCTAATGCAATGATAAATTATCTTTCGAATGATAAAGCATTTTTATTTCATATCTACATTAATATTTTTACGTTTCTTTAAAACATAAACAATGAAGTTATCGTTGAGGCCGTGGATTTGAATTTTTTTCTTTGTATTTTTTTACATTATCACCCAATTGACAAACATACCCAATTTCTAAATCCATTCGAAATAGATTTTTAAGAAATCGTTACCTAACAAAAAAAAAAGAAGTAAACCAATTTGAATTTAACATCATTTTTCATCTTTTTGTCGTGAAGAATTTCTTTTTAAAAAATGAAATAAATTAATTGAAATTAAAACAAATCGGGTTCAAGCTACCACGTTGCATAAAATACACTCTAAAAAATTTGGCATGAATTTACTAACGATTACCTAGTAACTTTACAGGTATCACACCATTTACTAGAAAATCACTTGTTACCAATCTCTGATAGTAAGTTTACTAAAGAAACTACTGTAGTAATACTAAGTAAATTGATGTAACGCCTTACAGCACCCCTGGCTATCTTTTCTAGAGATTATGACGAATCGATATCGCAAAGATAAGAAACCGAAAAACTTGAGTTTTTTTTATGTTAGTATATAAAAATTACGTTAAACTATGCCGAAAACTTCATATCCGAAAAAAAAAAATGAATCTTAAAATGTCTTAATCACTAACATGAAACTCCTTTAACTATCAAGATTTTAACCTCTTTATTTACACGCAATCAAAATGCAAGTATCCGATGGCAGCGAGGACTAACGCGCAGTTTCACGTTGAAAGACATGCGGATCCCGAGGATCTTGGGTTCTGTCTTTACTCCTTCTCTGGAAATTCGAAATAAAACCTGGCTGACAGAAAAATTAGTGACGCCCTCTGGTTTTAAACTTTTGTAACCAGTTTACTATCAGTTTCTTCGTAAACATACAAGAAAATCCCCTGTAAATCTACTACAGTTTTCTTTGTATAACTTACTAAGCTTTAATTAGTAATATATACACATATTTCCTATGTAACACTACTAAAAATACTTATGGAAGCTGAGTTTCCTAGAGAATTCTTAGTAACCTTACAGATTTTTTTTAGAGTGTAGTGTTAATCTACATTAACTTTAACTCTCTTTTGTTTATATTTGTTGCCAATAAATTATTTAAAATTAACTTTTCTATTTTCAGCTGCTTGGTCTTCTCATCGGCCACTACCAATCTACAGCTGCCATCGCTGTCAGTGCTACACTGCAAGGTCTGGCCGCTGGTACCTTCATCCACGTTACCTTCCTGGAAGTGATCCCAGCAGAGTTTATAGAGGCTGGACCTCGATTGTTGAAGGTGTTTTTTGTGGCCCTAGGTTTTACTCTGTTGTTGTTCTGCCAAGTTATTTTGATGAACGATGGAGCCGGTCAAAAGCATCATTGAAAAAATGCCATATATCAACAAGGCTATTCTGTGATGGTTATTTTAAAGCTGTATGTTTATCTAATTGTCATAAATTGTGCATTGAAGTATTCTGCGAAGATTGTGTACTTAATGGGTCCACTGCGATAGGCCTTTTAAATAATAAATAGTTTATCTGTGTAGTTATTTCAATTTATTGCAGTATTTTTCTAATATAACACAAAGAATCAATCCAAATTTGTAATTTAATATTTTAGAAGAACAAAGCAACAAGATTAAACTAATTAATCAGTATCATGACACACCATTTCGTTGATTAGAATTTGATTTGTACATAGGAACAATTGCTAAAGTGTCATTTTAACAAATGATTGTAGTTGTAGTCAATTTTAAACACTTATGATTCACACTGCAAACTCGTGGCACACATTCAAAACACATGTAGCAACCTTCATCAAAAATGACATGTGCGTTTCAGGTGCGTTCTGTTGTACAGAACGCTTTCAAAAAGTGTTTAAGAACCGTTCAAAAGTGTTCAGAACATGTTCTGCTAAAAGATTAGTTGCGTACGTTGTGAGTTGGATTCCAGCTCAGGTCAGGGCCTATCCATGACAAGATGGGGCCCTAGGTCGGGATAAATTCGAGGACCCTTTTCCGAACGATATTGCTACTTAGAGTACATTAATGTACATACTGCAAAGTTATGAACTTTGAAAGTAAGATCCATAATTAAATAAGGGTGCTTATAAACTTAACTATCTGATTAATTTGAATTGAAGTTTTTCATAAAAGCAAACACAATTGTGAGGTATGAAATAAAATGTGTATCTGTGTAGGTTTATAGCCAATTTTGGGGTCCCCTAAAATCGTGGACCAAACGCCCGAACCTGGCTGAGTGATAATACGAAGCTTTTCGAAAATCAGTCCTTATGTATTTCTAGTGCGACGTTTATTCAACCCCAACCAAAACAACAGTCTCATATCATACGAGACAGTCCTCATGTTTGAGATTTTGTTTCCTATTTTAAGGAATTAATAGTGTTTCGAATAGTAGTTTGAAAAACGTTTCGGAAAGTTATCTGAAAAGCTTTCCTACATGTGTTCTGCAATATGTTTCAAAATGCGTTCAGGATAGTGTTCTAAAAAGGAAGACAAAATCTATGTTCAAAATGTGCTCCATGTGTGTTCTAGAATGTTTTCTACAATGAGATTTAAAAAAAAGATATATAGTTGTTTTGAAAAGCGTTCATTATGTGTTTTGATATTTGCAGTGCAATTTTGATTTGTATCTTCGACCTAAGTCCCATGAAGTTAAAACATCTATAACGGCCCTAAAATGTAAATAATTTATCTGTAGGGCAAATTGTTTTGGAGTAACAGATAGAAAGTTAAAGAATTTTGAATAATTTTTTTGTTAATTAGACACATTTGAAGACAAACAGTAAATAATATTTGCAACCAGTAACGACAAATCAGGTATAATGTAAAAAAAAAGTTTTAGAATAGAAATTTATGCTCAGAGTTAAAGTTATGACTTCTTATGACTTCTTTTGGTGGGGGGCAAGTTCGCCGAACACTGCGACCTTAGGTCTATTGTATTCAACCCCAAGAAATGATACAGTCACAAGAGACACACAAAGAAAGAGACGACACAAACACATAGACAAATAACAACATTTATTGACGGTCACAAACATCCATGCCTGACCGGGATTCGAACCCGACCTCAGCAGCTCCAAAGGCTAGAATCCTAACGAGTGTGCCACCGAGGAGGCGAGTTAAAGTTATATATGTTAAACACAAAAACCCACTCTAAAATATTTATCATTTCTCTCGATTTCTTAAAAAATTATCTAGCGGAATACCACAATTCTTAAAACAAAATAACTTTTTTCCCTCTTATATTCATTTTAGACTCATTAAAGGTAAATGGGATGACACGGCACACTTTAATGTTCCATCGTTTTTGTAAATATCAGTTTATGGGTTTCCATGGGTTTATGAGTGTTTCACCTTTTGTAAAAAAAAAAAAAACTATGTTCTATTGTTTGGATATTTTTTTTAAATTTTATAACTATTTTTTTATGCATCTCGACTCTTCATGGAAAAGTATGATTTTTTTGTGCTCAGTTTGCTCAGTTGTGCTCAGGAATAGGGAATTATCCTAAAACGTTTCCTAAGTAAGGCGAGATTTCTTATTTACTACCGTTTACCCAAACAGCATTAATTTGAAAAAAATTAATTCAGCAATAAACAGACTCACGCATTTTCATTTCTTAATAATAACATATATTTTATTTATAAATCTAAAAAAATATTTATTTTATACAATCAAACATTTAATTATACATACTATCGAATAATGAAAATATTTGAGGTGTAGGAAAAGTAACATGTGTGAAATAATTAAAATCTTACGGGGAGAGAAATGTATTATCTCTATATAATCTTCCAACAAATATAATACAACTGATAAATGATTAATGAAGTATTTCTATTAATTGCCTTTAAATTTAGAATGGTATAGGAACTCCATTTCTGTCTAAGAAGTCTCCTTGGTTGTTTTCATTCAAAGTGGACATGGTCTTCAGCATAGCCTCAATGCTGTCAGAAACTTCAATTTCAGCTGCCGGTGACCCCATATCAGTTTTGACCCAACCCGGGCAGATCTGTACATTCAAAACGCCATCCTTTTTCATGGCGCGGGATACAATTCGCATTGACATGTTAACAGCAGCCTAGAATGAGATTAAATGACTCAAGGTTAGGTTTTAATTGGATTATATTGTCACACTAGGAGCACTCCTAGGATGTCAACAAGAGTTGGTTGGTACACATATATTTTCAGGCTTGTGTGCTTGGTCAGAGACCCGCTTATAGACCTTAGTCAAGTAAGACAGACACAACACAAACACTCACACACATACGTGACAGATGCTGCCATTTATTGCACGCCACCTCCACAATTTTGACATGTCCCTGTAGTAGAAGGGGAGGGAAATTGTCTCCAGGGACATGTAAAAGTAGGAAACTGCGCAATGACCGACCACAGAACTTTCGGACCAAACAGATTTAACGAGCACGTGCTCCGCATATACTCGGTGGGTCTTCAGTGGTACCGGGACACGATCGCGGGACCGTCCAATCCGGAGATCGAGATCCTAACCACAGGGCTCCCCACAGCCCTCAAGAAGAGTTAAAAACCTGTGAGAAGTGATTTTGAGCAAGTTTTTTATTAGAAGGACAAAACCTAATCAATCCAACGTAAACTGAACTAAATGAGGATGTTGGAAAGCGAATATAAATGTAAACTATAATACATGATGCTTTTTCCAACCTTTCTTAGAATTAAATTATATTCCTGGGGTTTTATTGCGGTTATACGATTGTTAAAACCGGTACCTAACACTTTCTATGCCATAATCCTAGCACAAATGTAGGGTAACTTGGGTTTACTGATAGATACTTTGGTAATTGGGGTAATAAATGTGAACCCTTCATTATTACTAAAAGACTTTTATAAAATCAAACCACTCTCAACCCAATTGAAGGGCTCTGGAAAAACATTATGGTGAAAAACAATGCTAATGACGTTTTACTCTTAAAAAAATATAAAAAATTTAGGCGGCAAAGCTTAAACTTTTTACTTTTACATAATTTAATAGTGCGAAATGAGTTTTTTTTAAAAAGTTAGGCAATTTGTAGAAATCTTATTATCATATTATCCAAATTTTTTTATTAAATTTATAAAAAACTTGCGCTTGCCTTGCATGCGAAAGGTACCAGGTTCGGGACCGGGCATAGCCAAAATAAATGCCGATCTATAAACGGTCTGTGTAGCCAAAATGTCCGACGAATACCCGTATAGAGGAGGTGCACGTCAAATATGCTTCAAAGTTCCGACGCCGAGTAATGGGTAATGGGTAATGTAATCGTTTCCGCCTGCCTATTTCTAGCCTCCGTCAGGAGCTTTAACACAGCCAATAACGTCTCGTAATTTAGAACCCTGGTCAAGTGACGAGATCGACACCTGAGCGGGCACCCAACGGAAACTTCGAGCTACATCGTACGCTGACGCCGTCAGGACTTTGGACTCCACAGATTTAACGAGCACGTCTGTCCCAGACCGAGTAGGATGTCGTCCTTAAAAGCTGCGCTGACAGCCTAGTACCTACTCAGGCGTCAGTTCGTCACTTGCCTGTGGCTATATATTACGACGCCCGTCACCCTAGTGTAGCTCTAGTGCGACGATAGTTCCAACTTAATTTAACCTAATTTCAGTGTAGTTTGAGTATGTGTACAGCGAACATTGTGTTTCATGGCTTCATCGGTTTTGGATTCAGAAACATGTATAAGTAATTAGGTTATGTTTGAATTATCGTCGCACTAGAGCTACACGAGGGCTATTGGCGATGGGCGTCGTATTTTAGTGCCACAGTTAAGTGACGATATAAGTAAGCACAAAATCCAATCTTACTGTACCATTATATATGAAGAGTACATGGGAAGAACCGATTGATTTCGTACAAGGCTTTCCTTAATAGCCTCTTTGGGGATGATAGCGAGAAATCGCCTAAACTGGTGTAAAGAAGCCAGTTACTAGCTTTGTTTATCTTTCGCGGTGACCCTAATTCACGACAGAGTTGAGTGGAACGAGTCATGCGTTTGTACCGCAAATGAAGAACCATAAGAAAAACCGGCTTTCGGTCGCCAATGTCCGCCAAGCAGAGACAATTACGGAAGGACTCTAAAGAAATCATTCGGTTCTTCCCGTGTACTCTTCATATTCGCTTTGTATCAATAAATATGAAAACAGATTAACACACAGGTTGACTATATAATATTTCCAATTTCCATACGATTTAATGAAATCGCAGAAATTATGTGACTAACCTTACTAGTTCTGTAACCAACCGCTGCATCAATAATTGGGACTAACCCCATAGCTGTCGTTAAAGAGCCGTTCCCGGCGGATATGTTGATTACTGCTGCTCTAGAGACGCTCAGTTTCTCACTTTCCTTCAGTGCAGCGGCTTTTTGCAGCAATGGATAAAGTTCCTAGAAAAGAACCGTAAGATAAGATAAATCAAAATCACTTTATATATTAGAATATTCGATAGTTCTACTTGTTTCTTCAGATACTTTAATTTCATATAACATCAAAGCAAAATTAATTATACTAAGTAAGCACTTTATTTTTAATGTATAGCAATTTATAAGCCTGAATTTAATCACCGATTTGGATATAAAGACAACGGACGAGTAGAACGGCCTCACCTACTACGACGTCACAGCTCAACCATTGTTCTTACTTTCCACATTGTCTTACTCTCCATTGTCTTACAAAAACCACCCGGCAGATAGTTCGGCCAAATTAGAACGGCCACACCTAGAGGGACCCCAGCCTTACGTCAAGTATTGTCTGCTATCTATACATTTATTTCTTCGATAAAATTTTGGTTCACATCGAACTATGTATATGTTTGCTTAGTACATTTGCTTATTTAACAAGAAAGGAGTTCAACCAGGAAGAAACGTCATTTTTAACTATTAGGTTGCTATCTTGTAAGAGAGCATATAAAACTTCATAGCAAGTAGGTAAGCTTGATAATTTACATACATTAACAATTTCTCCCCCCCCCCCAATGTTTAAATTCATAAATATTCGCAGACCGTCCATTTACTTTATATATTTCAATCCCCAACATTTTAAGAAAGAGAAAAATAGATGTCAGTATTACTTTTGAAAATTAACTTACTTGCATTAACAGAAAGGGTCCGACACAATTTGTATCGAAATGCTTGAAGAAACTTTCCTTCGTCACTCCTGGAAACCCTTGTAGGGCAGCGGATCCAGCATTGTTGATGAGTAGAGTGAGACCTCGGTTTCCCACGAACTTCTCAACTTCTTTCTTGGCTGCTTGAATTTCTTCTAAATTTGTCACATCTAAACAAACACTTGAATAGTTAAATTTAAAAAAATGAATACTTGAAACGAGGTTTTAACACGTTCACGCCGGGGCAAATATCTACGTTTTTCCACGTGAGGCGGGACTGTCTTATGTATCGTTACGTCTCGTGGGGCTGGAAAATACTTCGCGAGTTCGGAAGCGCTTAATGCGAGATCACAACTAGTGAAAATACAAGGTTGATTATATGCCGCGAAAAAAAGTTTAAAAAAACAAAGACATATTAAAGCATTGTAAGGGCCAGCCCGCATCATGTTTGGAATGTTTTGAAAAGTTGTATAGATATAAATAAATAAATAAATAATTGTTATTAATTTTAAATATTGAATGTTTATAATATTCAATATTTTTTTATATATACTGTTGAGAAAAAATAAAACAAACTTATACTTAAACGACTTCTTTTCTGAAAACAAGTGATTCACCTGTGATGCACGGCGCCTCACGGGATAGTTAAGCGTGACCTACAAGTGGGTCACACCGCCCCACGGAACAGTTAAGTGTGACCCACTGGTGGGTCACGCCGCCCCACAGAACAAGTGTGACCCACCGTAGATCGCCCCGGCGTGAACTTGTTAAAGTAAATGTATTTGTTGCAATTAATACATTTAATTTGGTCAAAAGATGTTATGAATTAAAAAAAATACAAATTTAGCTTTTTAGGGGTAATTTTAAATATCAATATAAAGCCTTAATATGTTTTATAAAAAAATTAAACATATTTTTTAAACTTTATTTCTTTATCAAAAAGACACACTGCAACCCTTACATACTATATCATTAAGAAAATTGAGAAAAGAATAAAAAATGTTTGCCGGTTAATAATATCTCATGCAAACTCACCCAATTGAATTAAAATTATTTGGGAATTTTTCGATTCCTTTTTGAGATCCAGCAGATCCTGTAAAATAGGAAAGCATCAAGTAATAAAACTAAATTATTTATAATACTGTTTTATTCGGGGGAGAATTTTCTAATTTTATTTTTTATGAACATTACTGCATAAATTCTATACTGTATATGGTACTGAAAATTGTCCAACGGTTTACCACACTATAGTATAAATACATGAAATATTTTATTAGTTTGAGTTTCTCATGGGTATTTTTATTTGAGATATTGAGCTAAAACTGTTTGTTACACTGGTAAATAAAAGGTTTCAATTTGAAAAAAAAAAACCACTACATTTTAAATATTTGTTTTTTAACTTTGAGAAATAATACGTAACATACAAGGTGAGGCAAATAAAAGTGGCTACACCGTGAAGATAGAAAGAAATGTTGCCAAGTCAAAAACCAATACAAAAACAGGTTTGATCTCCGGTTTGCTAACTGAAGCTATTGATCGCTTCAATATTAAGCCCAAACAAACGCTTGGCGATTTATTTGCCGGCAGCTACGCTATGGTTTGAGAAGCAAGTTGCATTAATAATTTTTATCGTTTGGTAAATTCATTTGCAGTTCGATGAATAATTAAATGTAAAATTGTTTGGGTCAAATCCTATCATCCGTTCCGGTGACTTTTGGTGCTTTCGAAAATGTCGCCAACGCCTTAAATGACGCTAGCTTCTTATGCTTAGTATCAATATGAAAGTCGATAAAAACCCTATGTTTTCGAAATATTTTTCCTTGACAAAGCAAGAAACAACTCCAAATTGCATTAATAAATGAAGAAATGTAAATTAAAATAAACCAGTTTTTCTATGCAAAAAAAGGAACGCCTTGTCATTTTTCTTAATAAACAGAAAATGAAAACTCAAAAAAGTCGAAATGTGCTACATTTTATAGCCTCATTCTAAATTTGTCTATATGACAAAAATAAATATACAAATATTTAAATATAAAAAGTTTCTTTTGCTGTTGTGTTGATGTGGCAACAGCGATTTAAATTTTTTGGAATTACTTTTCAATGCTAATTCAAGAGGTAATTCGCCGACAGACAGTAGACAGATCTCCGTGCGGACCTACAAGCAGGTGGACATAAAATTATAAAAGTTGGGTATCGGAGGTCATAACTTCCTAACAAAAAGAGATTTTCCAAGGAAGGTATGATCTTTCAAATCGGACGAACAAAACCGATTTTGAAAGGAGTTTAAAACTAACCAACTTTTAAGAGGCACAGATGGACATCTTCAGCATGTCAATACCTATTTTTCATTTTTTAATGCTTTCTATAGATTTCTTAGAAAATTTAAGGCTCTGAAGCTCTGAAGGTGAATCAAATATAGGGCCCTCACCGAAATCTTAAAAACACCATTAAATATCATGAGCATTTGCTAATGATCATAGGAAATCTGTTATATAACAACGCTCTGACGTTATTGAGGGTTTCCTTTTCCTGAAGTTAGTCCATAAGTTTTCAAACAGTAATGCTATCCAAATTATTCGCAGTAAGTAATCATACCTACTTTAAAATTTGAAGAAAAAAAATAGGTTTTCTGCATTTTTAAGGGGTGCACGGCTCTGTGCGAGGGCATTATTGCCATTCCCTATTAGGTCTACTAGTAATTTTTATAATGACAACTCACCGTAGCTAATCCAGGATTTCTGCAGGTGGCAAATACAAATCGAGGTGGATCATCCAACTTCAAAAATTGTTTCACGAATTCCAGTCCAATACCACGGTTAGCGCCCGTCACTAAAACACTTTCCACTGCCATTTTAAACGCCCTCTTGTTAACAACGAACTTCTCCTGTCAAAACGTTAAAGGATGTGACAATGTAGGAGTTCCTCAATAACTCTCATTCATATCTGAAGTCTGATTATATAAAAGTTCAAAGTTAAGCATCCATTTCAGACGCGAGTGGAGTTTTTATTGCTATTTTTATAATCAGATTAATGCATTTTGAGTCTTATCTCAAATAGATGAGAAGGCGTTTTTGAATTACAAGGAAACTGTCTCGTAGTAATCGAAATTATTTGTTAATATTTGGCGTAGAAACGTTTTTATCGCACGCAAGCCTCTAACTCTGAGGAGATTTAGCTGTGGAACCCGTTCATAACAAGTTTTCTTATGTAGCCAGGTTGCATGCATTGGCGATATATCGCTTCTTTGCTAAAAATTTACATATGATTATTTTTTTCCTTTAATCAGTTCTTTCGCTATCAGATACGCTGTTGTTTTCTTCATGAATGGAAGAAAATTTCACTCAAAAATACTAAGGATTATGTCCTTAATATATATGTTTCCCTTAATATATATTTTTTAATTCTGATTTTCTTTACTACTGCAATGGTTCTCGAACCCGGTTGAATTATAGGCAGCGTCATAAAATGCAATTTTTTATTTTTTATTTATTTTTTTAATTTTTCTACCCTCTGCACTCCTGAGCAAAATCCTAACCAAAAATTTATTCTTTATGTATATATGAACATATTTTCAAACAAATAAATATTTAAAAGTATATTTTGAATATAACTTTGACAGAAAAAAAAAATTGGGCGTTTAACATTTGACAGAAGAACTAAGGGGAATTTAAGATTTTCAGTCGTAAAAAAACACGTTTTACATTCAATTACCTAATATAGTAATGTTCTAAGTTTCTAATATGAATAATGTAAGGTAATGAAAGTATATTTCAATGGTGTCGAAAGTCCGAAATGAAGATTTTTTGTTTTCTACGCGATTTGTAGGGTGCCGATTATAATAAAGTCGGTTTTTGTCATTGGTATACTTACAAAATTTATACCCGGGTTCCTAGTACCTCTCGAACGTAAAATAAGCTTTTCGAGAAAATTTTCCTGGCGCAAGTGGAGCTGCCATAGAACTTTTTTTGGTTTTAAAAGTATTACTGAAAAAAAAAATCTTAAAAATTTGGTAAGTATACGTATTGTTCCCAGTACTTATCGGACGTCATAGTAAGATTTTCGAGATTATACATACCCCGTTTGTGTTTTATGAATGAATAAACAAGCTTTGTCAGTGTTTGGTAATTATTAGTCAATTTTAACATTTCTTAATGCCAAATGTCTTGTAAATGTACACTAAAAAAAGTTTTTGCAAGACCATCGTAGCCAATAGATAGGTTAGTCTCAAGAAAAATTGTAAAATGAAGTAGTGATGTGATTTCTGTAAAGTTCTAATTATTTATACCACTGGAGTAAAGAGGTAAAACTAAAAAAATCTATTTAAAGTTCAAATTGCTTACAAATTTAAAATTATTTCCTTTAATCGGGGAGACGTACCGGTGCTATTTTTCCAAGTATTTCTTTTTGATTGCACATTTTTTTTAAACTTTTATTTATTTTGAATAAAACAACGCATCAGTGCCTTCATCACATGTTTATCTACAGAATATTACTTTTAAAATCAGTAATTTTATGCTTTTTTGCAGAAAGTGGTTAAATTTAAGCACGTTCAGCTGGAAAATTTTCCCAGTCGGCCAAAAACGGATGGGACAAATTTCTCAACTATTCTTAATTTTTTTAATATACTTTAAAAAAAACCACGTATTATTATTTTTATGTACGTTTAATTGTAAACTAAAAACCGCCGAAAAGAGTTTACCACGAGTATGAGATATTAAAAAAAAAGCCGTTTTATTATACCTAAACTGTATAACTTCAATTAATGTTGTTATCATCTAGATCACTTTGAACTTAAGGTAGCCGTATACCTTAAAATTGCGAAATTTGGTCAAATTTTGACATTCTTCTTATTACTATGCACACAATTTATAATCCAATTAACACTTTTTTTTCATTTAGAACTTAATCACTTCACTTAGAACTTAAATGTACGGTTTATACATAGTCATATATATATAAAAAATTCGAATACTAAACTTACTTTATAAAGCTTGGATTACGTTTTACTACAAGCAAAGCATATTGGTAAAATTCATGATCCGTAAAATTTTGAAAAAACTGCCCCGTGGCAATATTTTAACTTAAATAGAACCTTAAAGAGTCTAAGTACAAATTATTTTGAAGACAAATATATAGTTGCGTTAATGGATGGTTCTTTTCCCACATAACTATTTCGAATTCCTACTCCTCTTCAGCTTTTCAAGTTTGTGCAATCAAAATTTTATATGAGGTTCTTAATTAATATCCCAATAGAAGTATGGATTCCAATTTTAGTTATCGCACACTACTTTTTTGGAAAAAATAATAACGAAAATAAATCAGATTTTCATGGGTAATAAACGAATATTCTACTTTTAACATTGTTTACGAAACATTAAACGCAAAAATAAACAAAAAGAATGCATACTTTATTAAAAATATTATTTTGTATTTAAAAAAGTACAGAAAGCAGTTTAAAGTGCTGTAGTTAAAAAGCCTTAACATTTTCAAATAGCTCAAAATATGAAAATCTCGTCAGAAGACACTAGCCTCTTAAGTTTCATTTTAACATTACACGAGAATATAAAATTATTGAAACAAATTAATCATAACTCGTTTGGTAATTTGAATGTTGTTATATGGTTTGCTGTGAATTGTAGATTATTAGCTATATTATGTTTCCAATACAATAAAACAAAAAAAAAATAATAATTTTGCCAATTTCAAGGTACTGGACCCCCTTAAAGACAAACTAACGGAAAATATTCCTCTCGATTAAGTTTTTTTAAAACTAAAATATAAAAGTAACGAAGGTGATAATTTTATTTGGTACAACCACATTTGAAATTTAAAAATACACTGAAAAAATTATTGAAATAACTTAAGCTCATTTTTTATTTAGCAAATATTCATTTACAAATGTCTAGAAAAATATAGATATTTTGCCAGGACAGAAATATAGTTTTTTTAATAATGACCCAAACACAGTAATGAAACTGTAAGATTAATTATTATTATTATTCTAATAAAAGAGCGTGGTTCTAAAATACGACGCCCGTCGCCAATAGCCCTCGTGTAGCTCTAGTGCGACGATAATTCAAACCAAACCCTAATAAAAGAGCGGTGGACCAAAAACTTTGAAAAAGAAAATACATGCTGCCATCTGTTAGTCCATTTTCAATCGAATTAGTTCCCGAAACAAAATAGCATAAATTTGTGAGAAGATTTCTTTAGAACAAAGAAGAATCAGAAAATGTTTTTTTAGCCTAGGTGGCCTAGTGGGTTATATCGCAGATCATTTAGCTACAGTACGCTCACTGTATCGGGTGCGGCCTCGATTTTTTTTCTTTCGACCTGAGTATACCCTTCTCTCTCTGTGACAGTAAAATTTTTGTCTGTGTCTGTCTTGAACAACCGCTTACTTTATTAGCAGGTCTCTGATCAAGCACACAAAAGGCGCGTTTATATGAGCCGTAAAATCCATGGATTGAAGAGCAGACTCAGCAATTTTTTCTCTCTTTGGGATTTTCTCCCAGACAGAACCGGAATTGCAGGGTTCATTGGGAGGTTTCGCAAACCCTACAATGAAGGAGGGTTTGATGTTTCACACCATGGATTCGGCCACAGACTATCATTTGCGTTAGAAATCCTGCTCGACCTATTTTTCCCCTAATGGGGATTTTTGCATTCCCTGGATTCAATGGCTCATGTAAACGCGCCTAATGTGGAAAATATATGTACAAACCTAGCTATTAGAAAATTTAAAAATCCTTTTATCACAGTTTAGAATGCGATGTATTAGTTTTTAATTTCTTAGTTTCCCCTAATTTTTCTTTGTTCTTTCTAAGTTTTTTTATTAAAATTTAACGTATTTCCTTGACGAACTAGTAATATTTCTAACCAAACCAAACAACAGTGTAGGAATGTTCCTGAACACGGAAGTTTATACTCTCAAATTTGGCAACCGACAGAGCAGGTTTTTCTTTTTGTTTATGTTGTGAAAGAAGAGAAGGCGACGATTGCGAAGCTTCCTTCTTCTTTGCGTAGGCGAGTTTAGCGTTAGCTTGACAGATTTGCTGGGGCTTCTATATTGCCGGTCAGTCAGTTTACGAGACTCCATGATTTTAAATTGGAAGTTATATTTATAGACTAATAACCTGATTATCAAGACTAGCTTTTGAAAGCCTTGTTATGAATTAAGAAGTTGGGTATATTTACCCTGTCAGTTGAAGTGATGTTTGGCCATTTAATAAAAAACGTTCGTTCGGCCGAAGAAAGAAGACGCAGATATCTTCCATCTTCTGTTGATACAGATAAAGAAGATGAAGAAAACCCCCGATCCTGAAAAAAAAAAAAATCCTAAACCTATTGGCATTTTTAAGGGTTTGAGATTTTTTTCTGTTTGGCGATAACAGAACTGTCGTAATTCGTAACTTAATCAAAAAACATGGCGGCATCTACCTTTCTAAAATTGATTATGGACCAACCCATGTTTTATTAAGTGACTATACATCAGGTGGTCGGCTGTGTAATAAAATTAAATGGGAGGGTATACCAATGAACATAGTTGTTGTTTCTTTTCTAATGTGAATTGGTTCAGTGACTGCATTGAGGCAAATAGGTTACTACCGTATGACAGGTATTATGCAGCTTGTCCTCGTATACCTCCAAAACCTTTCCCTGTAGCAGTCGATGCTGAAAATTCGCAAGTACTTGAACATAGAGAGGCATCTGGAGAAGACAATTTTATCATTAGAGAAAGGGAATACGCTCATCATGCTGAGGGATTCAAAAGAGGTCACTATGACGAGGCAGCCAATTTAAAAATTAGGAAGTTCTGGAGTCCAGTTAATTCCTGTTCCGAGTATGAAGATTTTAGATTTAATGAAGAAACAACATGCGACGACGAGTGGCTTGAAGTAGAACCTCCATTACCCGATACAGAAACAGATAGTGAGGAGGAAACAGAAAGTGAAGATGAAGAAGAAAGTGAGGATGAAGCAGAAAGTAATGCAGATGGAATGGAAGTTGACAAAAACAATGAGGAAATGGATAAAGATGATGATGTCATAATTCTTGATGAAATAATAGCACCTAATACTGCAAAGGAAAAGTGCGTTCCAGGCCCTAGTACTTCTAAACATTCCTCTTCAAAACAAACATCACATCAGAAAAACCTGTCATCTATTCCTGTTCCACATTTTTCTGAATCGGTAGCTCATTGTTCTTATATGGAACCAAAATCTCCAGAACTGGTTGTCTTAGACGATACTTCAGAACCAAGCGAAAGTGGTCAACGAAGTCCTTCACCGGGCTCTCTATCATCAGCAAGTCGCCAAAAATCGTCTGCAGGAACGTTGACCTTTCTCGGCTCCGCCTAAGAATTTTAAATTAAAAGTTGATAAATCGTCAATGGGGGAAAAAAGATATGGTAAGATTGTTGATAATGATACAGATGAGGAATCTATCGAGAGGGGGGAAGCCTCAGTTCTGTTTCCCAAAAACGCAAAAAGAAGCGCAAGCATAATTCTGTTCCGTCTTCTCCTGAATCTTCAAAATGGAAGAAGTTATGAAATATAGGAGAAGCAAAAACTGTACATGGGAAAAAATACTGGAAAAGTTTTGCCATAAACCACGCGATTCTTTCGCAGAAGAAAGGGTCCATAAAGAAAAAATAAGCATAAAAGGAAATCATGCCTATCCCCCTGTTGCAACAACGTGGCCCCAATAAAGGAATGGTCAATGAAAGGAAATGTTGGTTGAGGAAAAAAAAAACTTGGCCAGCAAAGGTAAGAAATGTGCTAAGGCTCCACTTTAAAGAAAAAACTCAGATATCCACAATTGTTCATAAGAAATTTCGTAGTTTAAAGGAAAAGTGGTTAATCCACCACCAACTTCCCCCCGATTGGTTAATGAGGGAACCTAATTATAAAGGATATGGCCATGGGCCCCTTCTAATAGGCCAGATCAAAAATAGTATTTTCCTAGCACAATACAAACTGATAAGATCACAATTTGCAAAAAAAAAGGGGTTGGGAATAAACCAAATGTTAAGGATGGACTCTAGAAGTGATTGTTAAGCCCGAAAAATATTTTGGTTAAACAAATATTCAAGAATAAGTTATTTCCTGATAGAAGATGTTATCTAAATACTGATTTGCCAGCGAAGAGCCAAATTTAAAATAAAGAAGTTCTTGAAAAGAAATGCGCTATGATTTCCCAAATCAAAAAAAACATGTTTTTTCCATTGATCTGGTTCCTACAGCTATGCAATACCTGGATCTGGAAATATCACATATGATTATTCAAATTATGGGAACAATAACTTGAACCAGATTTTTAAATAAAGGGAGTCCATTAATTCAAGAACAAGGCGGGACTTAGTTTCAGGACAAAACATCTAATTCTAATGATCTAAGGCTTCCTCAAAATTGTGCTATAGCGGGAACTCCCAAACTTTCTGGATAAAAGTATTGGGGTTCAGGGGAAGACAACGAACCTGGTTTAGGGTTGTAAATCATGTTTATTAGTTTACCTAGGGCGGGGGGGGGGGACTATTGGGACTTATTATGAACATAAAGATACTGTTAGTAAAAATTTTTCTTGTTCAAAATATTCAAAGACCAATTTAAATTGCACATGATCTGGCACTTCAATGGAAACGGAAAAAGAATCATTGAGGATGATCTATGTAATGAGCTTAGATAAAGAGAATAGCAGATGATCAGACTTTCTGAAACTGATGAATTCAAAATCAAATGTCTCGGAAGCGAACCATTGATGTCTCTAATAAAAAAAATAAATAGACAAATTCTTCCTGTATCAAAAAATCCTGAAATCTCTTCCTAATAAGCCTGAACAAAATGATTATAAGGCTGAAGTTCTAGAAAAGATTAAAATCAGGTGGCTTTTTCTGAAAATTCAACTGCAATTGGCCCATATCGGTTTAAAAGTATCAGGATTTGCCTAGAGTGGACATTAGTGTTAAAATTCCTCCACTTGCAATACCATCCACTTCAAGGTGTTCGTGGATCAGTTTATGTGATGAACAGTCCTTTACAAGAATCAACAATTTTTTTCCCCAAATGAAAGAACAGTTCCCCCCAACAAGGAATGTGCCAAAGGTCCCTCAACAAGAAATCTACAGTTTTGTCCTAAAGAAACTGCAGTTGTCCAACAGCTCGGAAAGCACAATTCCAGAAGAAAAAATCTACAGTTTCTAAAAATGACATTGTACCCTCTGATTCCAGATGTGCTTCCATCTATTCCTGCATATCCTACAATAAGTGATTTGTGTTCAAATTTAATAATCAAATTGATTCAGAAACCAGAGATGAAATAATTAAAAGAGTTATGTTAAAATATAGAATTCGCAAACTTGTTAGTGGAATAGATAAGTGCATTCAAAATATTTTTCGAGCCAATAATAGTAGAAGGTGAAAATAATTTATATATTGCCAACTGTTGCACCCACTGATATTGATTTCTTTCTTTTGCACCTATAACCACCAGGTATTCCCACCTTGTTCCCTGCCGAGCTGTGATGCGTCTTACTTTCCTAAGGAAGAAGATGCTTTCCTAAATTTAAAACAAAACGACTCCCTCAAACAAAGATTTGGGACATGAAAAATACAGTTTCTTCCTATTCCATTGATAAACTCAAAAAACTGAAAGCTTCATTGGACATCCAACAGATACAACTCCAGCAACCATTGTTAGTTGATGATCTACTTGATGAATTGGAGTGTAAATGGAAAAATAGGATATGGAACTAAATTTATCCTCAAGGAACATGGATCTATACAAGCATAACTTTATTAAATTGAGTTCTACCTCTTAATGAAATATGTTTGATTCAGGAAGATTTTGACAAATAAAAGTATTATATGATCAGTACAACTTGACAGAAAAAAATTAGTAATGATAGAAGCGAATGAAGTTAAAGCATGACCCGCCTGCCGCCGTGGTTTAACGTAATGTCTCTGAAAGTTTAAAAAAAAGGGTATACAATATCACACATGGAATTTCATTGGATCCTAGGAACTGTAGTTGAAATAGTAACGCCGAAGATTCTACTTAATGAAACTGGCATTCTGATGTAAAGGATTCTAAAAATGTGGGGATGACTAAAAGCCATGTTATAAACCAACCGTAGTGCAATTGAAGAGAAAAGCATAATTGAATTTAACAGATAAATATGCATCAAATTAAGATATGCACCACGGAAGCATCACTTCATTAAAAATTTTAACCAATTTACTTAGAAGATCTACTTATCATAAATATAGAAAATAAAGTTACAGATTCATCAAGGCTTGGAAAATAAGTGTAATAGAATGCCTATCGATAGAGATTAATGATAATGACGGGAGAACCGGAACGGCAGGTAACCCGAAGTTAATCGTTACTGGATTATGATGTGACAAAAATAAAAAAGAATGGTCTACATCAATTCCAGGTATTTGTATTTCAGATAAAGAAGAAATGGATTTGGCCAATTTTGCTCCAAAAGAGGCGAGGCAATTCCGATATTGTTACACAATAAAATTGTACAGCTAACTTACTAGAAGGATATATTTGCTAAGTTTAACAGGCAGAACACTGCCATCAGAGAAAATTTTAGGTAAGGCCGTACTTGGACAGGATCTATTTGCATAAATTACCAGGCGCGAAGCTGATACAGAGAGACAATTGCATACTAAACTTACTTAAAGAACTACTTGATAGACTGGAGGCAGAAGTTCTTCCCCTGACCTAAAAGCAAAACCTGAACTTTCGAATATTGGAAATCACATTAAGTATGCATATGTACCCCCAGTTCAAACTTTTTATGGCAGGGAAGATTTAACTTACTATGACAGTCGTAAAATAAAACGATTGACAGGGATCTAAACAAACGGATTCAGTGAGAGCTGAAAATAAAATATTGTATGAAGAATTAGAAAAGGGAACACCCGTAGGAAGTTTGGTTGTCAAACTGATGATGAATCAGGCTGTCATGTGCAACCGAGTTCAGGAAACAGAAGCGAATTAGAAACAAACAAAGAAGAAATGAACTATGGTTTTTTTGGGGATTAGAATCAGAACTCGATCTCAGAACAGTTGATATAATGTTTCCCCACCTTTAAAACCCTGCTAATCCAACGAATACAGTTACTACATCCAGTCACTACTAATATACAATGCCAGTACACCAGAATCCAACACCAATCACTTTATCCAATCACCAGTAAAATCTTTCGTTATCCAGGACCTAAGGTAGAAGGAAAATAGAATCAAACATGGTAAACTCCTATCTAAAACAACCTGAATGCCTCTCCAAGAGTTATTTTCTTCCTTTTCCTTTTCCAAGAGTAAGACCACTTATCTGCAAGACGAATTGTGAGCCAACAACACCTGTTGATCTCCTCAGAAATGTAAGGCCAATTTATTATTGAATTTTTAAATTGTTTAATATATTATTTGCGTCTATAGGTTTTTTAATGATAGTGCCTAATGAACAGTATTAAGTAAGGTTTTGCGGCCTCCAACTTATTCTTTATAAGGTATACTTTATATAAGTCCTACATTAGTAACAGGAGCTGACCTATAGTGCATACGCCCATGATTTTAACTTAAGACATTAAGTATTTAAGGGGCATTGTAAAGGGTACTAAGTGTAATATGTATTTGAAATCCTTTTTAAAACAGCTTCTAAGCTGTAGAAATTATTTAAGATATGAAATTTTAAAAATTAGTGACATAAAATTTTAACATAGAGTAGGTATTTAAAATTGATTCCTTCATAACAAACCTTTTGACAAAATATCTGTACAATGTACCAAGGTGGCAATTTTCTTGAGTTATTTTGTAATTCTGAAAAAAAAAATAATAATAATGGTTAAGATTAACATATTGCTTATAATTTTTATTTGTATCTTTTTGTTGCAATAGTTTATCCAGGGCAAAACTAATTTTATAAAATATTTACATGTTTGTACATTTATTAAATTTACATTGTATTTTTCACATAGCTTCCAAATCAAAAGTACTACTTAAGGCCGTCATGCCCTAACTTCAAAGTTATTTCCAAGTTACAGGTAAACATTTCTAATCTCGTATTGTACTTGGGCATATTTAATTATATTAAAGGTATAAAACAATGAAATTAACGCAACTAATACCGGTATAAAAATAATCAATTCAGACAAAATTGTTATTGCTTAAAATAAATTGTTTCCTTCTGAAACTGTTTGCAGTATTTCTTGATATTAAAGTAGTTAAGAATAGATTGAATTTTTTATTGTTTGTTTAATTATAACTTTAACCCTCTGAGGGATATGCAAATTAGCTGTAGTAGTGTAAACTTGTTTTCACTGCATAAGATTAAAATGTAAATTTTAAATTGAAAACTTAATTTCTTTAATCTTTTAAAATTGTATTTCTGTAGCATATGATTAGCAATAACTCTTTTATAATTTGAATTTTAAAAATTATATATTTTTAAATATTTTGTGTGTTGCTAAAAAACCTGACATTCAGGTGACAGGTTTATATAGTCTGTATCAGTACGAAGGTTAATTTCACCTTATTTAAATTTGTATATTGTAGTTTCTCTGGAATAAAATACTCATGTTAAATGTCCGATTTTACTGTAACACTTTTTTAATGTTACTTTACATTGCTGCTACGTTAAAGAACCAGCCACCAGCCTTATACTTTTAGGGAGCTTGATTGGTTAATGGGTTCTTCATGATAGAATTTGCATGAAAAAAAATTCAATTTCAAAGATTC